>JARDVA010467566.1:4009-15365 GCA_030265315.1 Mopalia swanii | reverse complement strand
CATGATTTTTATGGTACACCGTCCTTAATGGGTACAAAATGGAATTTAATCATTATTTAAAACCACTTTTCTTATATGTTCAACTTATCGACATCCAAACGAGTGTGAAGTCTCTTTTTTGACTGAGTTTATTTATACACGCAGTTATATGACAAAAATAACCTATAGCTCTACGATGTTTATTAATCTGTATATGCGAGTCTATTCATTTCACAAGTATTAAAATGCAAAAGAACCAAAACAGCACACACACGTGTTGTTGTTTACAAAGTAAAGTTCATCCACGTTGTAATGTGACGAGTATCACTGCACGCTGAAAGATAGTTTCCAAAATATCGGAATCCAGGCAAGATAGCTCGGTGATACCTTACAGCTGGAATCTCCACAGTTAGGTCCGCGAATAACGTTTAGAATTGTCTGATGTCATCTCAAGAATACAGTAGACTGTACCCGATCACAGGTTCTACTGACATATAGGCCTATGGGACAAGGACTGGCCCATTCGATTAAAATCGGAAGCCGTCTTACGTCCATGTCTTACATACAGCCCGCTTGGTCAAAAACCAGGACCAATCTGAATGTAGTGATATTCGCTAAAACGGCGTAAATTGGGAGGTCGCAGCCAGACAAATTACAGCTGTTTAAATACAACGGGACTATCCTATGATATCATGTAGCTGAGGAATAATGCAATTCCTTTTTCAAAGATACTTACAAGTTTCCTTATTCTCAAATTAAAATTAGTTTCCATTAAAGGTTGATCTACAGTACACACTTTCAGAATACTAAGCAGCTGGATTTTTCGTAACTGTGGGCAAAAGTAGGGTGCCGTCTCGTGGCTGTCTGGTAAGATAGTGATGGCGCCGGTTGATCCCAAAGTTCCGACAGTCTGCGTTGAAAAGCTAGATGGTACATGGACTTAATGGTTACCAATTTAGATTGATCACCCCAATTAGATAACACTGTGATATTTAATCACCAAACGGGAGTCGTCAGGGTTTAACCACATTCAGGTTTCGTGGCATTTCGACAGCCAGCTAAAAGCACCACGTATAAAACTTATGTGCACTTTACCTGTGACAACAAAAGAAAAACACTGTTCCTTTTTTATGTATGACTTGTTGAAAATACTTCAAATTTCGTCCTGTATAAGTATTTTAATAATGATGTAGCTCCAAATAAGTCATCACATCAACACAAGAATAACCTCCAGACGTAAATCAATAAACACGTGGATAACTCAGTCATAGGATGAAAGTAACTCCATGGGAGTTACCTCCCGTGAAACATACATCAGAGATTATTTACGGTACGGAAATGGCCGAGGGATGTTCAGACATGAGGTCATCTCTGAGCTGCTATGTTTTTTCTGGTAAATATGGAACTGTGATTATTTTAATGTTGGATGTATGTCTGTGTATTGCATTTATATTTTATTATATTTGAGAAGGCTATCCCCTTCCTCCCTCTTAAAATTTAAGAGTAATGTAATTGATTTGTAAATATTTATTTATTTATTTTTTTCATTTCATATATTTTTTTTTTTTAATTATTTTTTTAAATTTTTTTTAAAGTGTGTATTTATAAATGTAAATTGCATGTTTCATATCGCTTATTAATTCAAGGTGTAATGGTCTACTGTTATGTAACGTGAGTAGCGAACCGTGGAGGTTTACACCAGGACATCTCAGTTTGCTAATCTGACGAAACTTGAGACTGGTTTTGAGGGTCCAGAAGAAGCACAGATTTTTATTCAGCGGCTGGAGACGAAGCATTGGTACTGGGGTTTTACAATTACAACTAGACCTGTTTTAGTTTACTTTGTGAATTAACTGTGCAGCGCTCATATGTAGGGCGTCAGATGTTGTCGTTCTTTATGCAGCAGTAAAGGAATGCTACCGACCGGCTCACTGACACTTTCCGATAAGCACAAGCTCTGGACGTCATGGAGGTCTTACGCAGTTTTCTGACGGAATACAAACCCCTCGTTATAGGCGGAGCAGCAGTTGGGACCGCTGGTCTTCTTGGATATACTTACTACCGAAACAGATTCCTGATAACAGCCCTTTGGAATGGTAGACCTGACGTCTCAACGTTTACAAAGAGGGACTGTGTGTATCTGTTAGTACCACCCCGGATCGGAGCTGTCCCAAGCATATCACCCTATTGTGCAAAGCTGGAAACATGGCTTCGTATAGCCGAGGTACCGCACGAGGTAAAATATGTATACGGCAACATGATGTTGTTTTTGTGGAACGTTATGTTCACTATTTATTCCTTTGAAAGGCCTATATATAGGCCTACGTACTGCATGGTCCCGACGACGCTGCCAATTCACCAAACTAGGTCACCTATTATAGTACGTGTTTCTGTATGTGCAGCGTCTGTAGGGCCTATATGCCTGCACCTGTTTCGATTTTTTTTACATCCGGGTGTTTTCAAATTTAAGGAAATAATGGCCGCCTTAACCGAGATAAAAATGAGGCAGAGGGATTTAAAACATCCTTACTCAGCCATGACATTTCTTACTCGCCCATGCGTTACTGGGGCTCACCAGCAAGTCACAGTATATTTACATCGTCGCCGTCTAACCTCCACGATAAGCCTAGGGTATTGTTAGATGCGAAAACGTATCTTATTGACTTGTATTATACAGTCAATAGAGATACGGCGTCCACCCGTACGAAACCTTTAGAAATAAGGCCTGTCTTGCCAAAAGCATTCTATCCTGTTCGTTTAGCACTCACGGTGACCCGAGGGACGGTTCCCAACTGGGAGAAACCAAGGCATGTCCTGCTAATTCTTGCTCTCAAATCGGGAAGACAATTAAAACCTTTCAAACATGAGTAGGGATTAATACTGCTGAGAAATGATTGATATTGACGTGATAAATAATGAACGTCAAGTGTTCAAGGAAGTAGGTGAAATTGTTTAAAGCAAGATAAGGCCATATAATTTATATATATTGAAAGACAAAGTGCAGAATCATGATAGCTTTCGCTTATTTATAAAGGTTAGGAAGACGTAGGTAGGGTACTATGTTTCAACTGATATTTGGTTTGTTTGGGTTTAACGTCGTACTCAAGGATATTTCACTGATATGACGACGGATTGTCCACTTCACACTGTTCCTTGTCCTATTATGGTGGAAAACCGGGAAGAAACCTAATAAAAACCACCCCCGCTATTGCTGGAGCCACATCTTTTGACACACTCATATACCGGAGGGTCGACAGACGGACTCGATCCCATGAACAGAACATCGACGTAGGCGTCAGAAAGCGCACTCGCTAACCACTAGGCTACGGCCGCGGGCACTGATAATTGGTAAATAACCGTAAATTGTGTGATGATCGTCAAGTAGATTACAATCGTTTTTATACACCAGGACTATGCAATGACATTGTTCATTGTACAGCTACCGATCAAATTCAAATTTTTGTCAGTTAAAAAATTGTTTTTTTTATATTTTGACCCACATTTACACATTATTAAGGAGCTGAATTTTTCTGTAACTGTGGCTGAGAGTTGAGCTCTACCTTTCGCGCGGAATCTCGCGAGAGGCGATCATGTTTGGCCAGAGGCGGGGGATTGATATGGAGTTCTGTGGAGGTCATGGACTCCAACGTGTAGCCTACTCGGTGACCTTAGTAAGTCTAGCTGTAGTCGGAGTGGTTTGAACAGGCCGTTCAGCCTCGTTCTGGGTAGCATGGCCTCCTTCTGAGATCGACTGCGGGGTGTTTAGAGTAAGGGGGTGGTCAGTCTTACCGTAAGTCATCATTCTCACGTTCTCTATTCAAGGGAGTTAACTCCCAGAGCACACTGTCTTGACGTCAACCTGTGACGTCACAGGCGAGATCATCTCACTTCTCCTCCCTTATTCAGTTGCTCCTCCAGCACCTTGATACATAATAAAGAGCCACCTTTGCGTAGTATGTACTAAGGATCCATTATCCATTACATAACATTTTATTTGAAAGAAATAATTATTTCTAGCTTAACATATATTCAAATCATGTCTTCGCCTATCTCACTCTGTCTACATTTCAGTTAATAGCGGACATCTATATGTTTGGTTAGCACGATTTAAGGCCCGCGGCCGTGGCTAAGTGGTTAGCGAGTGCGCTTACTAAAGCCTACTTAGGATCGAGTCCGTCTGTCGACCCTCAGATATATGCGTGAGTCACACAATGTGGCTCCGGCAATCGCGGGGGTGGTTTTTACGAGGTTTCCTCTCGGTTTTCCACCGTAATTAGGCAAAGAACAGAGTGAAGTGGACAATCCGTCGTCATATAAGTGAAATACCCTTGAGTACGACGTTAAACCCCAATCAATCAAACAAACAGACAAACAAAAGCAAGATTTAACATAGCCACACAAGCCAGATTAGCTTTTCAATTCTTCAAGTGTATTTTAATTTCCCTCACAAATGGCTATGCTGGCATCTAAATACTGACTTGTCGGGTATATCTGCAGAAGGTTCGTTAATTTACATATGGATGAATATTTCACCTGTTCCGTATTGAAATACTCTCAATTGCTGTAAATGTACCTCTAAATTTGACAAATCAGAGCATTTTGATTTCCTCTGACAAAGTAACCTGTGACTACAACAATCCACGGACAACTTAAATGGGCCCAATTAATCGTGGGTCTTGCGCGGTGGCTATCGTCTGGTGGTTTTCTTTTAAAGCACACACGTTAATGTATACCTTGCTGTATAATTTGTATATGAACGGATTCTTCCACAATTGTATTAATGTATTGTTGTTTTTTTTCTTTTACGTTAAGGTTATAGAGTGTCTATTCCCCTCTCCATCAAAGAAGACGTTTCCTTACATTTACCTAAACGGAGAAGAGTTGGCGGATAGTAAATTTATCATCGATAGATTATCCGGGTACTTCGGCAAAGATTTGAACAAACATTTGACAGAAATGGAGACAGCATTGTTTGTGGCTTACAGTAGATTACTGGAAGACCACTTTTTGATGTAAGAGTCACTTTATATTATTTATATGTGTTTAAGGTTGTAGCTCAAGACCACTCATCTTTTGGGGGATTATATTTCACAATTTGACGGTGCCACATTGAGAAACCTGGATGAAACCTCATAAATATCCTTGTATATAACTTGTATTCAAAGTGAAGTTAGCATTACGTCTCCATTCTCAAACTGGTTACGTATGGTGTCTACTCCATGATTGACCTGACCCCATAAGTCTGTTATACTCGTATTAATATCATTATATGATTTATCATATTGTTTATAATCAACTAAACGATATGCACCTTGTATTTTAGATGCTACGCTTTGTACAGATACATCCCTGGTGCTGATAAGTTCTGGACTAATTTCAAAGCCGAGGAAGAGCTTGGTCCTCTTGGCCCAATAATGTTTTCAGCGAAGGCTATGTTTAAGAAAAAAGTGAGTTTTTATTTTAGTTTTTGTAGAATTAGGCAGCCTTCCTATGTCGTGTTTATATGTAAAACAAAGTCATCCGGATCCAACATAAATAATTCTAGTATAGTAACAAGTTCACTATGGAAAGTTAACCACCTGCTTTGGTTGATTTTACAATGACTGTGACGTGTTAGTTAGAATCGATACTAGTTCACGTATAACTTTACAGCATACGATCCATACGGATATGGACTAGACCTTCCTGCAGAAACATTCCCAAACTGTATCTGCTTCAGTCTATGCCCTCTGTGCTCATTTTCTTAAGGTACAAAAGTTCTTCTGTGTGTTCTAGATTATGGAAAAAGCCATGTCTCTTGGTATTGCCTGCCATAGTCAGGATGAGATCTGCCAGATAGCTGAGGAGGATCTGAAATCATTATCTGTATATCTGGGCGATAGAGATTTCTTCTTTGGAAGACAGCCATCGGTGGTGAGTGGGTTGGCAACCAATGACTTGCCTAGTTCTGTTAATATTGTACTGCTCTCAGTGCTCTGAATGGAGATCTTACTGTCACTTCTCTAGTATCTAGCCATTCGAATTCTTATTCAAATTACATCGACTTTTCACGGACTCTAGTTATTCACCTATATTAACTTGTCTTTTGTGTAATATGTATACATAGCTTCTAGGTTTTACTCTTTACTTATACGTTCGAAGTGACATTGTGTGTGTTTTGTGTTTTCTTGTATTTCACAAATTTACCTCTGGTGATTTGAAGAAAACAAGCTTTGCCGTGCACAGTATGTTTTTTTTTAACTCGAATGAACAGAAAGACTTCGGCTAAATCAGTCAACAAGAATGCTCCCGAAAACCCAGGGCGATATTGGCTTGTTTCTTGTGACAGCTGCCTGAACTTTTTTTCTTTATGTGTTTCAGATTGACTGTACGATATTTGCCCATCTTATCCAACTGGTGTATATAAAGACCGATTACCCCCCTGGAAAGAAAATTTTCTCAGAATATAAGAATCTATTACATTACGTGGAGCGAATTAAAAAACGCTTCTATCCGGATTGGGACCAATTGTGTTGATGGTCTGAAACATTTTGAAATATATCTATTTTTAACTTAAGATGACATGGTCGTTATATACTTCTGCTAATATTAACAACGTTATTTTCTTATTTACCTGAATTAACTCTTAGCAATCAATTCATTTCGTCACCAATCTCCGACATCTCTGGTTTGTTTTCAGGAATATAATTTCCTATTATTTTTTATCACTAGGTTATACTTTCATCGCCACTTGTAAACATAAGTCTATCTTCAAGGGTTAGGACAAACCATCTGGGGGTTTATTCTTGCCACACTATCTGCTGTAAGAATTTTAATGTATGCTATATTTTATGGTGAAAGATAATTCAATTCAAGTGAAGAAAAACCAACCAAGCGTCTTGTATATACTGGTGTGTTTTTGTCTTCAAGTAGTTATTTCCCTTGAATCACAATGTTTATCAAATTCATTAGTCCTTGTCAAATTATTTAAAGTAATTGAGTATGGATTTGTATTATTAAACAACGTGTCTTGACTCAACTGAAATATAATTGTTTATTATCTACTCTACAGACTTATTGACTCGTTTCGCGACTCCTATCAAGTTAACATACACAATGTAAACAACTTTTTAATTTATGTTGAATTGTTCCTGTTCGTGTCCTTATTTCGGTTCACGTTATTATGGGTTTAATTTGGTTAGGATTTTTCTAAATATTTGAACATTGGCGGTTGTTGATCAATTTCCTTGGATACATCACAATCCGGTTATGAATTGGGATCTAGAATAGGGTGGAAATCGATAAGGTGCGTAGAATAATAAATTATACCCATATTGCAACACACCAGGCAAGATTGAGGCCGCTGCATGGTTGTTGGAGGGAGCTTCTTCTTGCCCTGGTGCTTTCTGAGCTAAAGAGGGACAGGAACCCGATATGTTAGTGATGTCTTTGTACTAACCTTTGAATGTCCTGTATTTGTCGTGTGATGTTTTCGTGTGTTCGCCCATGGGCTAGCACGCCGTCGTATGGGTGAAATAACCTAAAGTATGGCGTTAAACCCCAATCAAACAAACAGGCATGGAGGTCTTTTTTCATTAGGCTATATTTTGCCATACTAATTTATTAAAACTAAATATTCGGGCGAGGATTAGGACATATATGCTGTTGGAGTTGTACAATATTATGATCACGAGATCACTTGATTGTAAACACTATTATACGCAATGTGGTACTCTGCAATATCAGACTGTAGAACGGAAACGAACTAGATATTCCGTGGTCCATATTTTTAAACAACATGCCATGAACATGGTGATTAATATTCTTCAATTCTGTTCTATCTTATCTTTAGAAGATATAAGCATATGACGTTGGTCTTACTATAGAAGAAATGTTTAATATAAATTTTACATAACATTTCAGTGACCTCTAAAATGCTCATGTCCTCCGATAGTTCGGGCTTCTTCATCAGTCGGGTGTCATTCCAGTCTGTTCTGTAACCAATCGTGTTCTCGCGAGAGTTTCTTTAGTAAACGAGACTCTCGTACTCTATGCCAGGCCATCGTGCATTGATTTCCACCAATATTTGCGTCGACGTATACCACAGACTTGCAAATAAAAGAAGGGGAAAACAAGATGTCCCGCATTTTGTGAGTGGTGTCAAGAACTGGTTTGGCCTGTCAGTAACATCAGTTTATAAATATGCTATACTAAGACCAATTTTAACGAAAACAGTAACGCAAACAACTGTGGACAAACGTTATCAGCTGGGCGTAAACGGTAATATTAATCAGCAAGATGATGGTTTATATATGGACTATAATCAACCTATACTTATAGGTTTGTCTGATTTTAGTGCTTTTCTCAGCGAAGAGCGCTCCTTGTGTAGACCTACTATTATCCGATATCCACAGGTAAAATAATATAACGATAAAATAATCAAGTTCTTCATAAACAGTTGCACGCCATATGTACGTGAAGCATGGTTTTAATGAACACACTGTTGGCAAAGATATCCACAGTATTCAGTACCCCCAACCCACGCCTCCATATATTTGTCGACGGGAAGACCTCGGCAAACATCGAGTGGTGACATCTCCTGCGGATCTTGTTTCCATGGTTCACCGGCATTTATTTTACGTTTTAAATTTTTTTTAAATAGTTGAAGGCGGTAAGATGCTTTTCACTCAATTCTGTTTGGAGTACTGTAAAATTGTTAATTTGTTTTTTCTAACATCATTCAATACTGATTATAACTGAGTTTCTGACCCCAAAGTCTATTATTTCCCTCTTAATCATTACCGCCTATGTCTACACTGTCCCCGGTTTTGTTGTAAAGGGCGTTGTCGAAACCCACGGTGGTTTGTAACCTTAGGCTGACTTGCCGACGGCGGAAGTACAGAATTCCCACGGTAACCAGGGCTGCTGTAAGTAATATAGCGATACAGATACCAGCTATACCTCCACCACTGATACCACTGGCTGAAACAACAACAAAAACATGCATATCATTGTGACCACATTCACGCAAAACAAACTCGTGTTGCTTAATATTGAGAATGTTTATACCTGTCGTGTTATCCTTCGGTGTCCAGCATATGTTTAACATACGTTTGTTCGAATAGCACCATTCGTTATCAATTATTGCAATTGCTAATTTCTATGACAAGATTGCTTAATGCAGACAAAAATAAACCTTTTGATTTGTCTGGTTATTTTTGTGGACGATCCTGGACGATTTTAGCCTGCAACTTTCTCTGAACTAGAATCTATATGTAAGATCTGCCATAATCTAAAATAGTATCTGTAGGTTCTGAACTTTTTTTTGTGTCTTTTAGATATTGAATATTAACAGTATTTTGGTTATTTTGGAATAAAACGTTCTTCGTATAAACATATCTTAGTTCAGACACTTGATATAGGTGGCCGACATTTGCCAACGGTGATTCTATGCCTAACTCAGAAGGTTGTAAGTTCTAATTAAAATATAATTGTTATCCGAAAAAAACGAAAATGCTGTAAATATTCATTTTCTAAAAGACACAAAAATATATTTATTACAGTCTGATAAATAAAGCTTAACACATGTGCTATGTTTTGTATCTGTTGAAATCAATTCAATTATCAATAAGGTTCCAAGTTATTATTGGACCTGTGCTCAATTTCCACGTATGAAATCTTTTTTTTTTTTTGCAAGCTTTCCATAAATACATACAGATGTAATGGACGTATATTCTGTGTCCTGATGGGCATGGATAAATTGTTTTCTTCATAATCAACCCAGGGATCCAGCATGACATTATCGTGAAGTTATGTGCTCCAGTCAAATGTGTATACGCCAAAACGCCATTGCATCTTCTGTTCATTCATGTCATTAAGTTTTCAAGCAGAATAATGTCTAGTATACAATGGAATCTGATTCATTGTGAATTGTTTAAATTGCATTCGAAATCCTCCCAGCCGCTCTGTCATTGCACCTAAACAGTA
Organism: Mopalia swanii; assembly: GCA_030265315.1. Lineage (NCBI taxonomy): Eukaryota > Metazoa > Mollusca > Polyplacophora > Chitonida > Mopaliidae > Mopalia > Mopalia swanii. The sequence goes on along the minus strand of JARDVA010467566.1, from coordinate 5,420 downwards.
AACATGAGCACTCTGCTTCTATTGACCAATTAATCTTTTTTATCAGAACACCGCCCTCTTTTCGAAATATGACAAGCATAGTCTACGTTAGACCTTTATAGTTTCTAACTGGGCTATCCCATTAGCTGCTTAGCGAAAACACGCAGCTATATGTACAACACATAAGCATTATATCCAGCGTTCTACGGCTTCATAATACCATAATCTATTGCTTTCAGAACGATTAATAATCGGTTTACAGTCACAATGCGCATTTGTTGATCAGTAGGATGCAGATTCTTGATTAAATGTGTCACCGTCGATATAGGATATTGTAGTCATAAATTAGCACCATGATGGATAGAGATTTTCACTGGATTAATGTAACGTGCGATCGTTGTCCGGTCAGTAACAACTGTATGAATACACCGGAAGAAGGTAATGATATCGTACAACTGCATATCGATGCATTTATTTTTCAAGTTATTAACGAATTAAGGTTTTGCTGGACTCCTTGGTCTATTTTCAGAACACCATTTGTGTTTAGCCTGTTATGCAGAAGAATATAAATCTGTACCATACATATGTATATATTTTTGGAAAGCGTAAATACATATATGTGAATGTGGTGAAAATCCAATTATTATTTCTCAAAATTTGCAAAATTAGTAAATGTTAACAGAAAAAATACACTGCATTTTTCATGGTTTATTTCTCGAAGTGCAATAACGATAAGAGTCATAAGACCCCATAAATTAGTTGACCAAGTAGAATAGTCCATGAACTAGTAAACGATGCCTCATGTTCTTGAAATTTTGATTGGAACGATCCCATTGGATTTTTTTGTCTATCCTTCTTTAGAAAGTCTTCTAAAAAATGAGGCACCGTTTACTAAATGGCATTGTGCTCTTTAGAATTGTACATGACAGGAATAGTTTTATAGAAATACGCCATGAAAAATGTAGAGTCTGCTTAAAAATGAAGTGCCAGAAGTAGGCAAATAATGTTTTACGACTTCAATCTATGATCATGAGAAAACTTAATTATAGGCTCCAATTTAACTGTTGGTAATTAGAATTTCGATTATTTTTTTCACAGTTTGTAAACCTAACTTTTCATCTAAACAATAAAAACAATTGGTTCATTTTGAGCCCAAGGGGTCCAGCAAGACCTTAACAAAAATTGAATAAATCAAAATGTGTTCCATTTGTTTGACCCCTTACACATCTCCAAGCTGCTGGATTTTTACGTAAGTGTAGCTATAATAATGCTCCATTACTTAACAGCTGGTGGCGCGGGTTTATCCCAAAGCTGGTGGCGCGGGTTTATCCCAAAGCTGGTGGCGCGGGTTTATTCCAAAGCTGGTGGCGCGGGTTTATCCCAAAGCTGGTGGCGCGGGTTTATCCCAAAGCTGGTGGCGCGGGTTTATCCC
>JARDVA010467455.1:0-15370 GCA_030265315.1 Mopalia swanii | reverse complement strand
TACGGTAGTTGGTTGGCAGCATGAGCTGCCAGTAATCTACCGTCAAATTTACGGTATATAGTTAACAGTGTACATTCTGCTTGTTGAAACTTATATTAAGCGTATTTTTTCGCTTTTGAATAATATCTCAGGGAAGAAACGCATTACACAATAAATCACGTACAAATATAACTATAGGAAAGATGTAGTCTCTCTATCATTCTTCCTGATTTAAGTCAATATCTTCTGCATTGGTAATATTTGTATACAAATAACTGACTGTTCTTTAAAAGACAAACCCCGTAAGAACGGGTAGAAATTGCTTTGAGTGTGTATACAACACACTTAAAATACAAATAAAACACTGAATTTGCAAAAGAGGCAAATAATACGACTTAAATGTTCATTTGTTTAGAGCCAACACAGATGAAATCCAACACACTGGTGAGCAAACAATGGCTAGGATCTGTCTCATTATCTACCTTTCTTTTCACATCAACTGTTTAAACTGACGTATTTCTTTTTGGATTTCGTGTTATTTTTTCAGGTGTATATAAGCGTAGTTTAGATCTTTTAACTTACTTTTGTTAAATGGCATGTGACTTACTTTCATAGAACCTTTAATTAAAAAACAATAAACATGTAAGCGTTAGGTAGTTCAAACAATCGGTAAACACCATGGGAAAGACTGTATAACTCTCTCTTCCCGACACGATTTCTTTCAACCTTTTAAATTACCAAGCGAGTGAGGTCCAGGAGGGAAAACTGAGTAAGGTGCACGCACTTTCTCGTGTTTTGTATAACTTTTTATTTGGAACAAAGTTTCATATTAACCAATCAGACAGTCAGTCAGTACTTCACTGTGTAATTTATTACCTCTATGTGCTGTCCGTGTATAGGTGACGCGTAAATAAAAATAAGTCAAATGGGTCTCTATGATTTCATGTAAAACGGGACAATCGTAACGTATGTGCTGAGATTTACCTTCAATTCAATTGTCAACATTTTGAGTGTGTTTCCCATGAGTCTATATGTTAAATAAGAAGTTTTCACATGTTTAGTTGAAACTGTTAAATTACAGATCTGGCCATAGTAGAATTATCATTTCAGAACTACTTAAACTAAATTAAGTTAAGATTATCTATTCCATTTTACACAAATTGTTATACTTGATAGTCGCTTTGGTCAAGCCCCAGAATATAATTCGACAGCCTACCCCCCCCCCCCCCTTAAGCCAACCCATTTGAAAACATAGGGGGGCACTCACTGTACGTGACTGACTAGGGTTGAGGGGGGTCTCGAGTGAGGGTGGGTTGAGGTGGGGTGCTGAAGTCCCCTAGCCCCTCCTTGGAGACGCCTCTGGTCAGTCCGTCAATCGAAATCTTTTTCAGAGTATTTGCCTTGTTTACATATTTGCTATAACCTATATTTGCAAGTTTGCACACGACCAAATCAACAATAAAAATGTGTTTTAAATAGAAGGCTGTATTATCATATGTTTAGAACGCTGTTCCTTTTGCCCGTACTAAAAAGAGGCGATCCATCTTAAAAAAAGTCCGAGCTTTGTCAAAGATAATTATAGCCAGTGTCTTTTGTAATATAGTTAGTTTTATCGGTTAGATAACTATCGGTTACTTACACTCCAATTATAAAAAACAGACGACTAGTATGTCTTTACAATTGCAGAACTCAAAAATGTGTTTCTCATTTTGAAGTCAATTGGCTAAAATTACGACCATGTTTGGCATTCTCCAAATCTACCCCTCGGGTTAGAAGAAACTTATACGCTCTTCAGCGAAAAGAGGCGAAAAACAGAATACCATTTAATCACTGTCAATGTTATTTCGCGTTTAGATAGCGATGGCTCGTTCACAAATACAAGTTGGCAGACCCATGTCGTTTTTACACTGCCGTTAAAGAAATAATCTGGAAGCTGTAAAAACAAAAGCGTGGTAAATTAGTTACTGCGCCGTGTCAACATTGTAATGAACGTTATACTGTATTATGGGTCGTAGCTTTAGATAGAAAAGGTCGTCTACAAAAATTTGCGCTCATTTTACCAAACTCAAGAGCGAGACGAGAGGTTAAGCGAAGGCTTAACATACTGCCCACGAAAGAGCGTGGAATGAAAACAAATCCTAAAATGACTTTTTCGTGCTGACAGGTCCTTTCTTCCCCGCTCATCAATCAAGGAGTTTTAACACCAAATTAGTTTTCAGTTTGTTTTGAAAATTCTAGAGGCGGAGAAACACATAAGCTAATTCACAATCTCTGCTGATAAGCCTCGCTTTCAATTTATTAGGTCCACGTGCAGCCTCACTTTGTCTATCGCCTTTACGACATCTAACATCAAACTTGTGATAATTTTAAGAACCTTTTAATCAAAACAGCCCGCGGTATTCTCCCATTTTATATTAGTTTTATGTCTAGGTAATGATCCCTCGTAACTACAAAACGATTTCCTTTATCATCCAAGCCAGAAGTATATCTTACATGGCGATAAAGTAATAACTCGGTTGCGAAGCAAATTAAGCAGCCGCATAAAACATGAAATGTGAGCATCGACGCTGTTGTAGCATGTGGTGGAGTCGATATCAATCGAGTTGATAAGCTTAAGTATATGGCTTGTGTTGCTTATCGCTTAGATATGGCCTGCCATAATGACACAGACGAGACGAGCATGCAACTCCAGTTTACAATTTACAGTTACGGATTTTGCATGTTGTTTTACACTTAAAATAAAGCAGAGTTATTTAACTGACCTAATTAAACCATTGCGCTATCAATGCTGTCTTAAGTTTTTAACACCATAGGAATTATCAGCAATGTCAATCACCAACTAAGTGATAAATTGAATTAAACTTAAAAGTTTTGAAAAAAAATCCATCGAAATAGGAGATCTGTCTCAATAGAAGAGTTGAAACTTTTAAAACTAATTAAATTACCCGATAAGCAAATAATAACGCATTCGGAACAATCGAAAGCTATAGGATTGCGCCCCCGGATTACATTTAGGAATACGCCCGAAGGTGTACTTTTTGGGAAGTGTCAACCGTTGCATATACATGTGGTTTACTGTACTGTCAACGCAATTTATGTCTCATTGAATCAAACAAATATACAACCAGAATTTTCTGGCGAAAACTCACGTAGTTTTAAACCAATCATGTCTGAGCAGCTTACACTGTCCACGCGGTGGAATAATCTCGGATGTAATATCAGCGTTCTGAAGATGAGAGATAGCTCTGAGGCCTGTCTTACGAAGCATGCGAAGCTAACGTTGTACGTAATTACCAAGACGCCGCAATACTTTCAGCACTGGAAGTCATGGTAATTACGTCCAACGTAGGCTACGCATGTTTCGTAATACAGGCCCCTGGTAGGTTTACTTTGGAATTCGGTTTAGCGGTCGATACATTATAAAATAGACATCGAAACATTCTCTCTTTCGTAAGCTAGAAATGCGGAGCACTTTCAGTTGAGATTGTTTCTGTGTGTAGTTATACAACTGACGCCATTACAAGGGACTACTTTGCTATTACTCAGAACCAAGACGAAAGTTTGAATTGACTGAGTGATACGGTAAGATAAAGTGCAATTTTGTTAAATGTTTATCTCCCTTTAAAAACCTTCGCGGATTGAATCGCCGCCACTTCAATTTATTTTCTCGGTTTAAGTAGGAATCATTTGGTGTTTAATGTTAGACAATTATCTTCCAAGTCTACTTTGCATGTGGAAATATTACAACAACAACAACAACAACAAAGATGTCTCCATTAACAAAGGCGAGTGATATGCAAGTCCCATCCACTGCAAAACGAGGAGTCACACGAGCGGTATCGATTGCGGTCGATGATGTCATTCGATCTACCTATTTGTTTAAATTACAAATCACTGGTCCCATTTTTTTCTATTTACAACAATATAAAGATAACAAAAGAGCGGTGTTGTCTTTAAAAGAGATTTAGGCAACAAAACACGATGTTTTGTTATCCTAATTTGTATGAATTGGCGAGGTGATTTTACACCGTTAAATATCGTTCATGGGTACGCCGAGTTATCCATCATTTCATTTCCTTTCCTTTTGTTATTTTGGCTGATTTTACCCATCAGCTATATACATGAGTTACAATGTAAATTTTATTCATTTTATTTTACCAAATTTATTGATATTCGAAAAGATTTATAATTATGTTATTCATTTGGTGCGAATACAACCACAGATTTATAGCACTACTTGCAACAGATTAAATCTTTGATATATAGTTTAATAAATACTCGTCAGGATGATGGTAACTCTGAATAGGGGCAAACTGACATCTCAATCCGTCATTAGATAATCTTTAAACTTTAATTTAAAGAAAAATGTTAATGCAAACGAGGAGATAAGCTATTCCTTCTTTTAACCCTTGATAACTGTTAGCTTGTTTTATACGATAAGTGAGACTAAAGCTGTATGAATGGGAAAAAGCCATGAGTATATAAGCGGTTTGTCTATATGTGTAGATGTATTTAGTAGGAATTCCCAGAAATGTAGTCCTTTAAAGCGATACACAAAGAAAATACAGAGTAAACTAAAGAAATTCCAGAAATATTGAAGTTTTATTTGAAACGTGCAAACAGAACTGTTACAGATCTAGCTATTATAGCAACATTCTTGTTGATTAAAGATCAAACAGAGATAGACCTTGCATACTATAATTTCTATCTTTCAGTTCTACAATTTATTTGCAAATAAAGAAGGAAAGAAATGGCAGCAGAATAAGACTTTCTTGAACTGTTGTCATTCGAATTTGTAAACAGTTTCTCTTTCATTGCTTCTATAATATAAAGAGCTGGTGCAGGGATGTTCTTCTGGTGAATGGTGGTCCATTGCTCGCTCATGTTGTTGTTGTTGTTGTTCCGAGAGTCCATGCAAAACCAACTGGATTAACTTCCTCTTCTCAACATTGTATGAACTGTTTGGAAATAAGATATTGTCATAGTCTAACGTAGACAGAAATGACACTTTGACATTAGCCATGTAAAGAGTTTCTGGGCGAGGGGAAAATGATAGAGGGGGAAGGGCACGAGGCAGTTAACATACATACGTATTTTCTGGATTGCAACTTCATCATCAGTGTTAATAATGTTTGGAAAATACATCGTAATACTCAAACGCTGAACCTTAATAAAAAAATAATTACTTTAATCCACATTTTTATAGGTTAGTATCACAACCGTTAACTGTTAACATTTTCTCTACATATTTGCAGTTTTTGTTACCTATGGTTTGGTTTCTGGAACAAAAGAAGGATAATAAAGTACTAGTATTGTATTATGATTAAAATCACAATAAGAAATGGAGGACTGAGAGGTTTTAAGTCTATCATCACGTCTTGGAAAGAAATCAACAAACGTCTCAAATATTTCCGAAGTTTTAATTTGTTGGAGAAATATGTTAGTTCTGAGTGGGTGAGTTCTGTGAAAGTAGATGGGGTTGTCTGGAAGTCGTTAATTAAGAGAGAACTATTTAGACAAATTACCTTCCAGCGGTGATAACGTTAGCTGAAGAGTTTGTTCACGTGTCAATGGCGTCACGCCCCCTGTCGGCAGCTCGCGCCCTAGACTCAAACCAATGGCCACCATTTATTGCAGAGTTAACAGCTTTTCGATTTTCAGCGTCTAGAGCACACCCCGTCTTTCTTCACAACACCCCACCAATAAGAATTCCACTGGCGTACTTTAGATAAAGGTTCTAGACGTGAAGAAATAATTTATTCCCGACATTTGGACAATTTTGACTAACTAGCTGAGCTCTTGTCGCTGACTGACCGAGCGGGCAATTGGTAATCTCACGCGCCACCAAGCGCGCGATTGGAAAGCGTCATTTGTTGAATCCCTCATGAGTACCGTGTGCCATTCTATCTGACTCTCTGATAATAACCCTCACAGCAGCCGGTCATTGAGGCTGACCCATCGGTTCAAACCAACACCCTTCAACTACATGTCTGATAACCGAGAATTGAAAGCCAGACTCTTAAATTATACGCCACAATTGGTCAATGATCAGAACTGACTGATCGCTGGGACAATGTCTTTAATGACAGACCTATCGGTAGATTGATTATACGGGCTTCTCTTCACAACTTTGATTTTCATCGACGGAGACCCGTTAAGATTTAATCGCTTCAAATAAGAAAAGTTCAAGGCTCGATATGTGAAATTCCTGAAAAATGTTATACTCTCATCATATGTTCCTTTACCTAAATATAATTTTTTTACCTGACGTTGAGTTTTTCACAGATTTCCCTAACAATTCACTGCTAATTTGTTCTCTCAATTTTCCAGTTGCACCGCTCAATGGCATTCATATGTGTGTAAGTGTAATGTCTTATGGTGATGGGAGCACTATGAACTCACTGCTCCAATACAAAATATATTTTAAATTTTAAAAGAAAAAATAGTTTGATCCATAATTTTCTTGACGTATAGATGTTTTGAGTAATTATTTATATTTTTACTGATCAGTTTTATATATGAGACGTTCATGTCTATAAGAAAGAACTATGTGGCCAGATAGTACCATACAAAAAACAAGATTTGTGCGATTGTTCTACAGTCTTCAATTGACCTTAGATTACATTTGACGGATAGCATAGGTGTTGTGTTCGGATTCAAGTAGATAAACGAATTACATAGTTAAATTTGATAGGCTCTAAATACAATGATGGTAATTGGAATTCACCGCAAAATAATAAAAAGGTAACAGCTTTGCCCAAAGTTGTCTAAGTTGGAAGACCCAAAGGTTAAGAAGTGGCCGTCAACAATATCCCGTGGACAGATAATAAGGTGTTACAGTGTGTGGGGAATGTGTGCCAGCCACAAATTATTGTTTTTGGGGAGGGAATAGCTGTCGTTTTATTCATTTTCCTTCTTGGTCGATTATAAAGTGGGCTTATGTGATCCCAATTTGTGCTGGAAGGAAATCTTAATTAGGGACATTCTCTTCACAGATGGCGGAAAACCGGACCAATTTCCAAGCGAGATGTGCACAAAGGCCACCATTACTGGGGTGATTGATATCCTATGGGCGGACGGTCGCTTGACACGGATTTCACTGGCTGTCCTTTAAATACAACCTCAATTGAGTGTTAGCCAGGAAAATAGCCCACCGAATATTGAAGGTGACAAAACCGCTTTTCTACCACCAGGCCCAAGTTGAAATCGATCATGCAAAGATACATAATTTAACTGGCATTACCGGGCGATCGAGCAGAACAGATGGGGTGGTGGCGGCCTTCTCGATTCAATCACCAACGGCTGTCTATCACTGAACAGCCACGACAAACCCTAATGACTTTATCGCTGGCAGAAAACCATGTAAGAATGCTCAATCCCAAACGATTATCCGCACAAGTCGTCCTCATCATTTTTTGTTCTTTTTCTTCCATTCCAAGCCGTTCAATTAATTGGACGAATCGATTTATTGCATGGATGCCTTCTACTGTGGAGGAATAAATGCCATTGGTACGAACTGAGGCAATTGGCCTTTTACATTCGCGGAGAAGAATAGTTGGGGTTTACATGGGATGTATATAGTTCCAATAACTTTGTTACGGTGTTCCAGATATGACCAAGATCAATGGTTGCTTCCAGCGAAACCCCCGAAAAATAAACGATTAATTGGTAGCTACAAGACCACCAATGCAGTGAAATATTAATAGATTAAACACGGACAATTAAATAAAGTTGATAAGACAGCGAGAAAAAGTACAATGTTTAAGTGTTATGTTGCCTAATTTAAACCACGAGACGTAACAGTATATTGGATGTGTTTTAATAAACATTACTGGCTTAACCGGACCAGGAACGTAGACAAAATTCATTCATTTGATACCGGATGTAATCTAGAATCCAGATTAGCTCTATATGCTACACGAAAACACCTACAATGTTAACCAAAATAGAAGCATGCAGTTATCTAACCTTTGCAACCCTTTAAGAGCTTTCTTTATATTTTGTCCCAGGTAAATTGGAAATAGATTATTCCTTTCTGTTGTTTTTGTCTGCGTGAGTGTGTGATTTTAACCATTTTAATTTGCATGAACATCATATATGTGTTATAAATGTAGAGAAACACAAATAAGCATACATCCAACGGGGGAACGAAAATGGGAAGTTTGGTTAGCAAAGTCAGCAATCTACATAGAATGATAATGTTCGCGGCAGTTGGATACGCGATAGCGACCACCATAGACATTTCCGATTGAGTGACCTTATTAAAAGGGCAATAAGAAATTGAAGAATTATCAGTTGAAGCTTTTCTTTGGGGAATATGGGTAGCCCAGGGTGCTTTTGTGTGAACGGATAATTACTTAGTTTAAATCCCGGATCTTCATCAGATTGACCAGAGTTATGTCTGGTCGCGGGGTAAAACAACGAAAAGCTGTAGATTAGCTGCTGATATCGCTGTCGAAAAGCCGGACAGACTGAGGAAAGGGAAGTTATGAATCAGCGCTGGCCTCACTGATATAAACATAGATGGAGCAGCAATTCGCGGAAAAATGTCCACTAATCCTAGACGAGATCTTTATTGACTACCCTCAAGTAGTTCATGGGCCTATTTTGTCTCAATCATAAGAGGAGTGATAAGATCAGCGTAATTACCATCAAATGACTACAACGCTCCTCAACCGTGGTATATCGCACTAACTTTTGCGCGGTTCGAGATCTTCCGCGAAAAACGACCAAACCGTTTTAATTGAGTACTTTCGCGATAACGACTGTATTAATGTACTCCCAGAAAGTCGCCATCTGCACTATGAAGACTGTTTGGCTTAAGACTGCTCGAGCCTGTCCTTCTATTTTCCCCAAGAGGCCACTGGCCTCGGTCCGATATTAATATGCATTGAAGTTTTATCTTTCAATATGGTGTCAGAAGTATAGGAGAGCTCGCTTGTGGAAGTCATTATTCGATGACGACGCCTAATCGCAAGTTTATGATGGGTCCTATTAATTTGTTATAATTGAGACGAGCTGATTGTCAGTATGGATTCCAAGAGGAAGTCCGGCATGATGGAACAATGGTTATTCAGCAAGTCAACACATGGGGCCTCAGTGTGACGTTGTTCAGGAAATAAACTCAGTATAGCAACTGACCTAGTGTTGATAATTAAATGAGGACATTTTACAAAAATATGAAATTTTAAATATTAAAATGTCCTTAATACAAAAATATTTAAATATCAAAAATTAAATCAAAACTTGTTCCTTATTTCTGTTAACTGTTGTTTGTGTTAGGGAACAAAGACACAAAAATATATCGGTTTGAGTTTATAGCTCAATCCATAAGAAAACTACAATACGGTGATAAACTTGCCAAATAGTATATAATTTCGGACAGTTTGTCTGTTTTCAATCTTTTTAGTCCTTCATAAATATTTGGTTGCTTCTAGCCTAAAGAACCCCGGCTATTGTATTTCTGTGAAATTGTGTAAAATAACAAACTTTCAGTTGATACCAAATACTAGTAAGCCTGTGAGTTTAGATCCTCTGACATCCATCTATGATGTTGAAGCAGACTCTCTACATAGTACGTGTTCTGTTGTCAGACTCCGCGAGTTTATCGATGGTGAATTCCCGGAGGCAACCTCTTCAAATCTCAAGCCACAATTCTTTACCAATCGCCCCAACGACTTCTTAATAGAACTTATTAAACCACGATTGTGGATGAAATTGATTCCAAATTCGATACTTTCATGAAAACGCAGCGGTTTACGGCGCATTGACCACCATGACATTTCTTGATGGATATTTGGTACGAGTGAATGGTTTTGAGTGGAAGGGTGCTTCCGGCTGACCGCCTCCGGTAAGGCGCTGTTTCGGACGATCAAGTCGCAGCTTAGCCTGCATCGCGAGCCACTGACACAAAGCTGTCGATCTCCCTCACCGTTCTGCCAAATCCTCCAAAACTAAATCTTTTTAAACCCGATCAGAGGCCATCCTCAGGCTATGTGGATAATATATCCGAAACTCAATTGACGACATATTATACACAGTACTCAATAATGGTGGATATTGTGATTTTAGTTTAATCTGACATCACGGTTGATGTATTGTGAAGAAGACAAAAAGTTTGTAGAAAACAAACATATGGTTATAAAGAAATACATTTCATAAATGTGAGAGAAAAAAAAAATATTGATCCTCTTTTAAAAACACTTTTGTCAAAAAGGAAACCAATATGTCAGATAATGTTCTTGTAAAGGATTATTTTAAAGGAAATCCGACTTGTACAACCTCTCCTTCTAAACCGATTCCGGGCAAATCACACAGCTATATGAATGACGAGTATCTCGCTCCTCTCACTATAAAGTAGTTCGTGAGCTCCAGTTCGCTTTCGGCGACGCTCGGGAATATCCGGACATGTTGCCCTTAACGACAATACCAGTGGCTTGAGCAGAAAGTTTTGACCATCATCAGCCCTGGCGTTTCTGTCATATATAATTAAAGTAAATAATTGAAAAAAAATAAATAATGAATTATAATTATTAATTCTTCCAATAATGCTAGAGATTCATATTGTTATGAAGTGAATGTTATTAATAGTCCGGTTTAATAGCCTGTACAGAACAGTTAGTACCAAGGAATGACTCACACAATGTGATATATCTTTCTAGAGTGATCCTTGCTAAAGCATGGGAATTGGAAATTGTCAACCTTCGTGATGCCATGTTATAGTTGAGTCAAAGGAGGGAAAACCTCCGCATCGAATATTAGTGGTCATAAATGTGTGACTCAAACTGTCTCGGGACGTTCGATATGTCCGACCGCTGTCACGTGCAATCAATTAACTGATGATTTTTATTTATCATCCTATTTCCTTTTTAACCGAAAGTAAAAATTAAGCTATTTGACTTTAATTTGAGACTGATGATTTCGAAAAGCTAATTTTTAGGATTATTCTTTACAAAATAATAAAATGGACCTTATTTCCTCATAATATTTATTGTGTCAAGTCTTCAGACTAGTCGCTTTAAGCATCTTTATCACTAACTCGCGCCGAGGTTTCATGCTAGTAACGACCCGTCGAAGTCAAACAATCACACAAGAGTTTAGTTTCAGCGTGAAACGCCAATCAAATACTTAAATTGCTACTGAGCTGAGACACAATGGTATTGTTGGACGGTGTGAGGCGATGAAGAGGGACTATCCTTTCTATTAAACATATATTGTAAGTAAGCTATACTGGAATTTCCGTAGAGCATAGAACATTCATTATGCTAAAGATGTATCAAATTCCCGAGATTTTGTTTGAAAAATGGGCCGAATTTATTTTTCATTAAATTTCACAATGGTTTCAGTGTGTGCCCGAGGACTTGGGTACCAGTTGTTGGATCGTGCCTCTAACAAAGCTTGTAGCACTCGGGATAATTTTATTAGACGTTGGTAAATATCGCTGAGTATCAACTCTACCAGCTCTTTTGTCACCTAATGAAGTCACTTCTTGTTGTGGCGCGACTTAACAGAGTTTGCGGCTAATAGTGAAACCTGGCTATAACATAGATCCGGAAATTCAACACTTCGTAAAAGAGACAGACGGTTATTATTTGCCCGTGGCTATAACACATCTCGTATGAAGACTTACAGCCCAGATCTCGTTAATAAACATGAGCACTATAAATATAAATAATTTCCTTTCGATAGTAACCAAAGCATAATGTTAAAGTAAGAAAATACAAGAACCTCGAAAATTTAATCGGACTTAAAACATTTATATATTTAAAATGAAATTTAATTTAAAAGTATTGAAAAGGTTTATATATAAGAGTGGCGCATAAAATATAGGATTTATGTACTCCGGAAACATTCGAACGACAAAAGACACATTTAAAATTAAAAAAATAAAAATAAAAAATTCAAAACATTACCTAAAACCAAAACAAAACAAAAAATGATTTGCATTAATTTTAGGTAGCTTTCTGAAGTGGGATTGTCTCGTGCATAGACTCGCTATTCAGTGTGTAGAGTAGCTGCAACCACTCACCCTGCAGTCGGTGTTTGTCTTATTACGAGCATGTATCTACGGGACAAATCGTTTGTTGGCAGATTGAGCTCGAGAGAGTTGTCGCGTATCGTTCAGATCTGATATTTGGCGATATCACTCTGCCACTTGGTGATTGGCTCTGATAGAGTTTTTGTTTAAATGAGCCAATGGACATTCATTAAATCTCGAGCGGGATAACGGTCAAAGATCGTGAAAAGATCAAACTCGGAGGGCGGACTTATTGATCGTTTTCCCTTCAATGTGTCTTTTGAACGGCACGAGGGAATATGAACAAGGGCTTTAGCTTCGTCCATCAACTCTCATGTAGCACCAATTAGATCTTGTCAAAACGGTTCAATAAAATGGGCTAATTGTGGCGTTTCCCGAAGCTCTATTAAAGCAAGGTCGCCCCCATGATGCTTATGTCGATGGCCACATGGGAGTGATGATGCACAATTGAGAGGCAATCATATAGTTTGACAAATAAGTCACCGTACAGGGGAGTTTCTATCGGACCCTTGCTAGCAGATTTAACAATAGCTTGAGATAACAACAAGCTCCCATAATGTCCCTGTGACACTTTAAACATTTAAACGATTAACGGAATGATATCCGTGCACAGTTAATTCGCTACAACATCAAAGAAACTTGCGGAGAAAGTGTGTGTGTTCTTCACGAGAAAGTATCTACATTAGGCCAAAGAGCTATTCAACAAATTCACAAAGGACAGAGATAAAACTTGTATGGACATAATCAAACAAGTTAGACGACCTATTGGAAGAGTTTATATACGAAACTACAGGGTGGAGGTACCAATGTGAGCAAACACAAATACTGGATTAGACTTTGTCGCAGATTCTGTGTTATTACAGAAAGTACAAGTATACGAAGAAACAGCAACATGAGTGGATATCTAGCACGTCAAGTTTGACGTTTCCTTGGATTTGGTTAATAATTTGTGCACTTTTCATTCGAACATTTATATGCATGCTTGTTAATTGATATAAACGTGCAGAAATTATTTCCATATAAAGGACATACGATGTGATCAAGCAGCATAAAGTAAAGTTGCAATGCTTGCAGTTTAATTGACAGGAAACCGACAAGCGATGTCTCTATCGGAGGAGTTGGCTGCGAACAACGCCGACCAACTGGACAATAACGCGAGAACAGGTGCGATCAGCCAGGGCGAAACTGACACCAAGACATGTATGAGTGCAATTCACCCCATCAACCAGCGACGTCCATTTTTGGCTGAAGTGACTTCAAAACAGCCCACGTCTTTTAGCGTTGCTGATATTCTAAGTCCGTGTAAATTTCGTGGGGTGTCCGTTTATCTGCGGAAACCCGAGTTTGAATTATCTACTTCGGAAACAGCTGACGATTCGTCCATCGAGTCCCCCTTTGATTTGTCAGGGAAAGTACAGCGAGAAACTTCTGACGATGTTGATCTCAGTGAAACTGACAGGGACAACGACAACACACTACGTAAGTGTCATCATCTGAGTTAACTAATATATTTCCTGCTAGTAAAATAAATTAGAAATAAAGTTACAGGAAGCAAATGTAGGACTACAGTTAAGGCTATTATCTTAGAACCTAAGAGAAGTTCATGCAGTTAATTTTAATGATATTTCCAATATTTCAGATATGTAACGGTACATAATATGTAAATACATAAAGTAATTATTTTTTTTTTAGAATTTTTTTTTTTATAGGGATTATATACATAAATAAATGAATGTATCAAAATAAGCCGTTGATTGTGTGAAAAATACAAAAAATAAATTACCATTGAAATTGAATAAACGGTTTAAGGGTAAATGATTTCCGTTTTAAAGAAGAGAAAAGTCTAAATCTTCCGGCTTATAAAATATTTAATTTAAAGATTTTAACAAGCTGATGTCGCATGATATAATTCGTATATAAGATTTTCCATTACATTTGATACTATTTCATTCACACTATACTTCGATGCGAAAGTGCTTGCCCTGAAATTACATATTAACTGATATTACGTTAACTTGTTGGTTAAAAAACGATATGTTATTTTATATATATAGGCAATGGACATATTAACGGACTTATATTGGTTAGTTGTGTTAATTATAACAGTTATAGGTATAATAAAATTGTGCTATAAAATTTGTGAATTCGCAAAATGTTCGTGTTCTGGTCATTAGCGAGCACCATTTAATTCCCGTTATACACTATGTACAGGAAATTGAAGCATTTAATGGCGTCTCTTAAGGGAAAAGAAAAAATACTAATGCCTTTCGACTAAACTTTAGGAAAACACATTAACAATGCTAGACGAGTCTGGTGGGCGCGTGTTGTACCAGATTACGTACGATTCGGTGGCGTCCAAATATTTTAAATCGATGAAGCCTGTTTTTGGTTAGCCGATTAAAATCAGAAAATGTCGGAGAAAGCTTATACCGATTAACCCGTCCCGGATTGAGTTCGACAAAAGGATAAAAACAATTAAGTAAATGGGTTTTCTTTAATTGGTTAATTTGCAAGGAAACGAACGTCAGGCGACCTGGAAGGGATTACGTCGTTTTCTATGATCAAATCGATACAAACCAACTCTCTTAATCTATTGGATCAAGCGAATTGCAAGCGCAACAACAGACGACTTCTAACAAAAACAGAATTTTTATTGTTTATTTCAAGTATGGAGCTTCTCTAGTTCAATTGGAATAACAGAATGCGGGGTGGGGCGCATTGCATGATTATTTATAACTCTTGATTGTTTTTGTAGTTGTTTCAAGAAGTGTTCTATAATAAACTATTATACGTCTAAATTCTGACTGTTTGGAGTGACACGTGACGTACACCTTTATCATGCACTTAAGTCAGATTTTAAGGAAACTTATCACAAGCATTAACTTTAATTAGAATTCAGATAGTCATCATTTGGTCAGCTAACAGAGTAGGACTGAGTATCACGTGACTGGTCATTCGAATCAGTAAAGGTTTTGCAATTTTGAAAATGTCTTGAGTTCTATAAATAGTACATATCCCACCTATCTAATGACAAATGGAAATTTTGTATAAATTATGAAGAAGAAAAAAAACGTGATTAATTTATGGAATTTCATTAACTTCAATAGTGTCTGGAAATGACTGTTCAACTTTTATTATGTACACTGTAATCAGCAAAGTCTTAAAAAAAATATTGAATATATGTGATTTAAATCACAATTGCAATAATTCTGAAAAATATATGTAGTGTTGTTTTATATTTTGTGTTTTAAATAGTCGCCTGATGTAAAGGCGTTTAAAACATTGTTTACTCTCCCCCCAATTTAAAACAAAATACAAAAAGTTGTGACAAAATGAAGAAAATAAGAAGCATTT
>JARDVA010467344.1:4891-15372 GCA_030265315.1 Mopalia swanii | reverse complement strand
AAAAATGATTCAGAGAATGGAATATATAATTGCAATGATAAATTCATCTTTAAGCCGGGTTTGTCATTTATGGGCTAAATTGATTTATTATCTTCCTTTTTTTTCCACTGAAGCATTTTGACAATGTGTCACGTTTCAGGTAGTCTATGTCCCAGTTTGTCTTCTTCCAAAACTATGATCTGTCGGAATTAAAGTTCAACACCTCTAACCATTATAGAATAATCTTATTAACAGCTAAACAAGACTATGTCTCTGAAAGTACGGTTGTCAGTTCTCGTTTATTGTATTTTAGCGTGACAAAGAACACTGGAAGAGATTCCAAGAGAATGTATAAACTGTTAAATACAATCGTGTTTTAACGCCTACGGAAGCAGTAGTCGATAACAAAAAATAAACTAAAAAATTAACGACTATGCAACTTTTATTTTTATGACAACAGGATAACAATTTCTCTGCAAGCGGCCGCTAATGCATCGTCCTAGTGCTTAGAACATTCAGACGTGGGTTCATTGGTATGCCTTGAAGGAGACGTTGTGAGGTTTGGAAGAAAAGATTGCGTGATTCGCTGTGAATACCATGTGACAGGGCGCTGCGGTGTATTTTCGGTCAGGAAGCACCAATGGCGAAAGTGTACAAAAAGAACATTAAGCGGAGTAAAGTGTCGACGGTCAGATAGTTGGCTTACTTTCCAAGTCAACAGTTTTGTACTGCACATAAATTTTTGTGTACATTGTCATACCTCAATAAATATGAAAAACTTCATCAGTAGCTAAGATATAAAATTTATTTTCGTTGATTTGAAAATCCATACCCCCTCCCCCGTCCATTACCCCTCCTTTCACTATTTTCATAGTGGTTTTTGATAGTATCCACTATAGAAGTTCCTTTTTTAAAAGTAAGCAACTATGTTCACTACTATGATCAATTACTTTATGGTAACTATTTCGTTACCATGAAGTACCGGCTATACCTTTTCAACAAAGACTGCAACTTTGAGATAAACTGCGCCATAAGTTTAACGCTACAGAGCTCTACTGCATGTATGCTTCAGTTACGGAAAAATCCAGCTACTTAAAATGTGTAATGCGAGTCAAAATACAATTGGAATACATTTTTGATTTAAGAATAATTTAATTTCTAAGTAAATTAAAGAAAAAGAAAGAAAAGATTTGCACTGATCTGCATCTGTACGACATCATGAAATAGTCTTGCACAGGCATGATGATCCAAATGGGGAAAACGGACGTACGAAAAAGGCAGTGATTGTAAATATGTTGAGCACCTGTTTAAGTCCAGACTGTCTACCCTTATGAAATATTTATATGACCTTGGTTCATATCAAAATAAGATTGGTGAGATATTCTTAACCAATCAATCAAAGCCATACTTTCATTTAAAATCCGATATAATAATTTCCGTTTGATCATGTCGCTCCCAAGTACAAGCTTATGAGTGTCATGTTTTTAATATTAGGAAAGAAACTGTATCAGTCTGCTCCTCTTTAAAATGACCATGCGTTAATATGGGCACTTCTTGCTCGCAAATCTCTTTTCTGTGTCAGGAATGCCGAGAAACTGTGCTACAGAGCAGCCTCTAATAAGAGCCTGAAAACAAAGACATCAAGAGACGGATTTTGTCTACTGAATATTTTCCCAATGTCACTAAAATATTGCCTAAAGACATCCTTTCTGATAATTTTCTTTCTAAACCGAAGCTGAATTCAAGACTGTTGCAAATGTGTATGGGTGTATATCTGTAGTTTTGTTTATATGAATGGCCATTTTTTATTCCATAATTCGCAAGGTATTTACTGGATAAATTTCAATATGGATATAACGCGCACAACAACCATTAGATGTGAATACGAGTATTTGATCAGCCATTAATCATAGGTTTCAACAATAAATATTTATGTTGTCGGAGGCAAAACCTTATTCCGAACGGCTGCGGTTGGTTAGTCTAGAATGATTAATTACATACGTATCTAAAACCCACCAACCAACCCGGTAACCTCCAGTTAACAAACCAACCAACCCGGTAACCTCCAGTTAACAAACCAACCAACCAACCAAACCGACCAGCCAACCAAACAGCCAATCAAACTTCTAACCGACCGACCAACCAACCAGCCAACCAAACGAAACTTCCAACCGACCGACCGATCGACCAACCAACCAACCACCCAAACAATTAACTAGCCATCCGTCCATCCAGCCAGCCATCCAGTCAATCCACCTTCAACGAACAAACCAACCTTCGACCCAACTTACCAACAAACCATTCAACCAATCAAACAATCAACACATCGTTTGCATATGCCTTGCCAACTAGACCGCAGTTCGAATTTCGGTGGGCAAGCAAAATTTTCTTTCTGTACTATATAAATATATATATATTTCTCTATATTTCTTTTTACAATAAATGTCAGGAAATGGATTATCAAAGTTTTCTAAATAAATACATCTGTGGGTAATTTTGCGATACAAATTCAGCGACACCTGTGTCAGGGCTTCCTGTAGAGAAAGATTCGACATTTGTACTCGGATAAATGTTTTTCAGTCATTCTGTCGTAAGCCTTTATATCTCAGTCCGTTAGAGCGGTGGTCCTGCTACCCAGTCCCGAGTGTGAATCCTGGTGGAGGCAAGCACATTCTTCTTGATTATGTATATCGTGTTTTACTCAAGGAAAGGTTCAGCTCTTTCGAAAAACTAAAGAGTACCTTTCCGAAAACTTAAACTGTCAGTGTTTGGAACAATAAATGTTCAAACCTTCAAATATCCGACATAAATGTATTTATATACCTGACTTATGGGATTTCAGCATACATTATATATTTTTTCCTACACCAAACTCATAAACTATATAAAGGTTTTATATTTCGGAAAGTTACGACTTTTGACAAATTTTTAGAGAGCTCAGATAATTGGAATAAATTCTGCTCGATCAATGTTATTAGTAAAAACTCAGGCTTTATCTCTCATCTTTAAGACTTAATTTCGTTCAACAAAAGTTTATCACGTTTGCTGGGTTGATAATGACTCGTTCGCCAAACAGAACTATAAAATGTTTAAACGAGACTTTATTTGTTCTGGTGATCACAATAAAGATCGAATAGCACTATAAAAATCTGCTTAAAAGCTTAATCCCATTCAAGGAAATGAATATAAACTATTAAGCGAAGACAAAACAAACATATCGATTTTAAACCAAACATAACAGGAAACATTTAAAGCATTGAAAATCCATATTAGGCATGCAATATTTATATTATATCTCGGCATAGCAAACACAAGTCGATGTTATAAAACTTTAAAATATGTTTATAGCCGTAGAAAGAGAGCGGTAACCGTTTAGATTCAATGAGATAACAAAACTCAATTTGATTTAGACTGATGATATTGTATTAATCGGATAACAAACATTTTCTATTGAAATGTAAATTATACGTATTGTGCAAGTCAACGTTTATAAAATTACAAAGACACCAATAACTGTCTTTGTTTATTTTAGATGGATAATGCTAGTCCCAATACGTTAATTTGCTGAATGCGCATTCTCATGGTACGATTTGTAGTTACGACATGTGGATTTCCTTTATTTGCAGCTTTTTGATTGGTCGAGCAATCAAAACGCCGCGAATATGGCCAGGAATCCGCTGAAATAGTTACTACGAATTTCACCGTGATAATGCACCTTATGCAAAACAACGGCCCACAAGTTAGGGGAATCCCCTAAAGTCGTGTCTACAAATCTTACCGTGAGAATGGACCATTCGCAAATGAGCCGCCACTCAAACAAAAAACACCAACAACGAACATTCACAAATGATTCTACCGCTCTTTTGGGGCATTGCACCATTGTCAGCCAGAATACACTCACATCACTTATACCAATAATTGGCACTGGGTAGATACGGCCGGTAACAAGTTAATGTGATGGTGATGTGTCAAGTAACACAACTGCTAGTTTCTTTGTTTACATGCGATTCAATGCCGTGCTTAAGGTGACGTGGCGGCGTACCAGCCCAATGGTCGTAGAAAACCATGCACCATCGACCACACTGACAACAATCAAAGACAAGACAGGAGAGGACAAAACCATGACGACAACTGGAAGCAATACAACGAAATCACAAAAAGGATTCAAATGCAAGATGACCTTTAGCTCCGAGAGCACCAGGGCAACACGAAGCTCCATCCCAACCCTCCACTACAGCTGACAGACAGCAGGGAACATAAGTGTTTCAACCATTGATCAGGGACACTTTTGTAAAAGATTTTTGAAAATATGTTACCCTACCTGCGTTACTTCCAATTACTGGATGCAAATTCAAATTACGTATGACATCTTTGTTACGGTAAATTCCTACGGTACTATTTTAGTTACTATACGTAACAACTTTAAATTTGATGCATTTGCATGGGTCGTTTCAAAAATTGTAACGACCGAAGTACCGCAAGTAGATGAAATTATACTGTGCTTATTACAAGTCGTACATCTATATAACGTCTCTAAAATGTACGTATTGTTGCTTCGTCAATCTTGTAGTTACTGCTCTCAAATTTCCTACTTATCGATAAAATAAATATTTGCGATTTGTATATTTATTCACGAATATTTGAGAAACAAAAAGCACTAATAGTTTGTTTGCTTTATATATGCAACATATTTTCAACTCTATGCACATGGTTATTACCTTCTGTCATGATTCCACACAGGTTACCCATAAGAGCAAAATATTGAGGAATGTTCTGAAACTTGTCTCTGGGAGTTTATCAAGAACAAAAAACAATTCGTCGATTTTAATTATTCGACACCCCTGTTATATTCTAGCATGATCTAACCCACACGTTTATGTTAGATAGTCTCACCGTAAATAGAATGTATTAACATTTTCGACAGTGCCGGCTTGTGTCTGGTTAAGATTCGGGGGAGGATGGCGTTGACAGTCAAAAGGTCACGCGGTACGGCTACGAGGAGTGTCGTAGAGTGAGACGCTGTAAATGCCGATTACTCAACTTTGCGAAACCTTTCAAGCTAAAGTACACATTTTTTCTAATCAGACGAAAACTAGCATTACACGCCAGTTAATAAACAGTGCTGAAAATGTGGGCAATTGAGAAACTTTGAACAGGTACATCATTCATTCATACGACACAAACCTAAGATTATTTAAATAGGACCGGACATGTGGGACTATCAATTGAGACAAGTAACTTGGGTTTCCGCATTTCACACATACCGTGTCATATTATTTAAGATAGATGCCACTTTTAATTTCAACAACTACACAACATTGGACGTAGATCGGACAAATAAACAGGAAATAGCACTCGTCGGTGTCAACCTGTGTCAAACAGCAAAGTATTTCGTGTCTGGTAAGCGACAGTGAGCAAAGTCGACTAAAATATCAGCCCAGTCGAACGTTATTATCTTCGCAGTTTAAAAACAACTGTTGTAAGAAAACCTGGAATTTCTATTTGAATATTCAAGGGCTCAACTCGAAGAGAATAATTGTACTAACTAAGGTTTAACTTAGCGGTTTTTATTTAAACAGTCGTAAAACGTCGAAGAAAATATCGTTCCCTTTAGCTGACTCTTTTTTTTTTTTTTAGCTTTCGCAATGTCTCTCTTCAACCAATAAGTGTCACAGTCAGCAATTATCAATCATCGATGGAGAGCGAACATCTACCGCTGTTATCTGGCAAACATGTGGATAGCATTAAGGTAAAAAGCATTCTAGGTAAAACGTGACGTTTAAGATAACAAGTTGTCTGACTGCCTGTACATTACAAGTAACATGAGACTGTACGAGAAAAACCAATGGTGCACCTAACTTGTGAATAGGTTTCTGTACCTAGCTACGTGTCATCAAGGGGGCCAATACTGTTCTCTGCTAAATAATTGCTATCTTGTTTAATAAAGTAAGATTAAAAGAAATTAAAAGCCTTGAATGGCAATATTATGCGTGCCAAAGATAACGTTCAATCGGACTGCATTTAAACGAAGCTAGTTTTTCCGTTTCCTGTGCGCTACAGACAGCCAGAATGAGAAGCTGGGTTGTTTAACCTATAGGAGCATGAATACAAACATGGCCAAATCGTTTCTATGTAGGAATGGCACACGCCAATAATCTAAAACAACAACAACAACAGGCATGGCCTTCTGCATGATCTGTGGATAGAACAATTAAATAAGGGAACCACTTCAAAGAAATAGTCTGTTTGTATTTGGGACTGTGTTTTCGGATTATTAACAAAGTATTATCAAAAGACTGAGTGAATCACATGTGAAGATATTAAAATACTTCCATATTTAAAAAAAAAATTTTAAGTACGAGAAACGTAATGTGTCAAAGTCAAAACACCGAAACTATTCCAGGCCTAGGTAATGGCAGGATGGGAGTCTACAACACATTTGAAAAAAAAACAAACGAATTAAATTTCTTTGTAATGAACGGAAAATTTGTATGTAGATATACTCTCTGGAAATAGAATTGTTACGTTGCAAGATCCAGCGACGCATCCACGAGACCTGCGAAAAGAGAGACCAGTCGTAGATGCCAACCATACGGTCATCTCTGGTGTTTAATTGGATATGTAGTTCTGGCCATTTTGCGGTCACTGTCAGGAAGCCCGACACTTTTCTTCCTAATCAGGGTTTTTTCTCTGATTTTTTTTATAATCGTTAAACTACCTAGCATGACGCAAGAGAATATACATAGCGGTCTGTTGACTACTTCCAAGTGATGCTGAAGGTATAAAGGCTGACATCGAATACACAGATCATACATTCGAGATGGAGAGCAAGCGAAGCCGTTGTGTTAGGTTTTGTAAATTTAGTTATATCAATTGCCATGTTGCTTTGTATCAGTTAATAGCTTTATATCTCATGTATAACTTTACTATAACTTAAACAGTTCCTCAGAGTATACAAAACGCATCAAGTGCATGTGCCTATATGTTCGGCTGTACCAGCCTGTCATGGCCGAGTGCAGAACCATGCACAGTTCTGAGGAAAGAGTCTTAATCCCGATGGCATTGCAAATTGGCCGAGATGGATGTATAAATACTTCTTTCCATATGGCTGGTTCGCTTCAACGGGAATTTGGAAACCAACTCTTTTCATTTGTTCATAGTTAAATATTTCGCTGCATGCCAATAGCTATAAATCAATTCTATAACGGCTAAACTTTGAGGTCTTTCGAAATATCTTTCGTGGCTGGGATGCAGTTCGGAGGGATTATAAGCGCTATTGTTTTCGCTCCAGCGTGTTCGAAAAAGCTTTTCGCTCTTTTGTTCGCCAAGCTTACGCGGTCTACACTGAATCGGTCAAATGTATTGGTAAATATTGTGTTTTGTAAAATGGTCATATAGACATGGTATTAGTCAGCAGAAAGGCCATAATGGTAAAAAACAATCTTTGCAATAGTTGTTACGCATAAGCTAACGTATTAGCTGTAGGCCTATAGGCCTTTAAATAAAGACAAATAGTACGATTTCGAATTCAGATGTGAGCAGCATAATGGTACGGTTGTATAACAAGCAGTCGACTTTAAAGTTGTGGGATTAACGTACGTAGGCTGACGGCTGTAAGTCGACCGCTGGTTGTAGGACCCTACCTAATGGGCTATCCGCGAACTTGTGGAGCTACAGTAACAACGACTTAGAGCCTTGTCAGCATTTTTAACCGAATTGAAAATAAAATAAGAATTTCATGCAACGTCAATGGATCTTGTGTTAAAACCTGGACAGTATTGTCGAAAGCAGATCCAATCCGTTCGATACCTTGCAATTCGTCAGCTACCTTCGCGGACTAGTCGCTACGTGTGCAAAATTTAAATTGTGTCATCCAATCAGTGACCGAGCTACAGCCACTTTTTTTAATTCTACTTTGCGTCCACTCAAATATGGAAGCCAAATGGTCATTAATTAATCTTTCTTTAGTTCTCGATGAAAGGGAAACTTTTTGCGAAATTTCATCCATTTTGTGTTTTGTTTTCGACTCCGATACCTAGAGATTCAGGGGCTGCAAAAGCATTCGACAAATTGCCATGGTTAGTTGTCATTTTGCCATTTGTAAAGTAATGTTAACCTGGTTAAATATACACCGTGCGTTACACTGTTACCATAAGCATACACGAATGAACGATGAAATACCAATCCATCAATATGCTCATTGTTGACAGATGGGCATATTGGAAATGACTGAGCTAAGGGCTAGCATGAAGCCCATCTATTTGTGATGTTAAAAAACGACTTTAAACTCAAATCAAAGAAACAATTAAGCAAACAGGTGACTGACATTGTGTGAAGCAAAAATTTCGCTGAAGAAAACATTATTGTGACTAAATAAGATCAGCAAAGAAGTAAAAGCTTACATATTTAAATAAAGTTATAACTTTTCTGCAATGATCTATACTTAAGCAAGTTGTGAAATTGTAAAGAAGATATCGTTAAATATTGTGCAATTTCAAAGGAATTCGATAAGTTTCTTTTTCAGTCAATTTTAGGTGTAAAATCACAGAAAAATACATTTTCAATATTCGATGCAAAACTACGGAACCATGGAAGGGATATGCAAAGAAATATTTTCAGATTCTACTTGAAAAATGTTTTGTTGACTTTTAAAATGTTTTTATATTAAGACTGATGTTTCTATTTTAAAAACAGAACCATGGAAGCCGGTTTTTATAAAAAAAAATCTTTACTAAGAAACGAAAAAGAATAGTAAAAAAAAATGTGTGTCCATAAAATATTTTTTTGTCGTCATAAATGTAGCACGGGCTAAAGAAATTTACTGTTATTTTACTATGTCCCTTCCACGGTTCCGTACAAAATTTCCATAAACAAATTGTTTTTAAAAAATCATCATATATAATATTTGGTAAACTGTAGCTTAGAGTAGCATAAAAGCCCGTATGTGAAATTACTTATAGCTGCCGGCATTAGGCTTTGTGAAGACTTAGTGGTAATGGCTTATATTAAAATTACGCTTTATAAAAGCTCAGCCTACGGCGACTGCGTGGCCAACAATGACAATTTTCCACAATTAAATTTATAGCTACACTACAGTGTACATAAAAAAGGCTTATCATTTCAATTCACTAATCATGATTTTTCCTAAGCATTTGAATGGGTTCTATTTATAAAATAAAGATAATGTGTCAGTCTACGTCATTAGAAATTGGGTCACCATCAAGAGGCTCGCCAATCTGATTAAAAACAGATATCAAAAACGCTCCCCGAATTTTGTTTGTCGCTATATTAAGATGTAGCGCAATCACCCCACCTACAATGTTGATTGGTTTAATAAATTCACCAATCACAGAGCTGCTTTTAAATTATGGGTTGGTAAAAGCTGAAGATTTCCGCCGACGAACGGAAGTTTTCCGATTGCGTATTTTTACATGACTAACGGATACATGATCGCAGAACCAACAAACCCCATTCAAATAAGTTCGAGTGGAAATGCGTCTTCCCCCGTTTACTTGCGACTTGCAGCATCAACACAGAATACAAGTTCTGCTTGTTTTGGCTGAATTTGCTGTTTACCATGGCTGCGTGATATCTGTGTTTTTAATAGACAGCTAAAAACTGTGCCCTTTCGTGAACCCGAGTAAGCGTGACTTAATACAACAGTAAAAGTAGAGTGATTGCGTTGGAACTCAATATAGCGACAAACAAAACAAGTTGAGCGTTTTTAAGTCTGATTTATATAGACCAAGAGGCTCATATACTGCCTATGCGTGATATCCCGGAATCATATATACCATGCGGCGAATGGTCTGTTCGGACGAAATTGATTACACTTTGTCGATTTAAGGTATTTCGTTAATTGTTAATTTAATATATAAGATGCTTTTTATACGTATAGATCTGTAATTTTATCGGACGATTTATTCTTCTTAATTTAGGCCAACTGAGAAGTCGATACCGGTCCAATAAGGAAGGGGAATATTGAAATTTGTTCATTTGCATGTATGGGAATTAAGATGCAAACTGTCGAATTTTGACATCATTGCTACGACTGAATATCACTCGACCTTCGGTATTCCTAACCATTTGTCTGGTTAATTCCACGGACCAATCCGATGTGATCGTGCTCAGACTTGTGGTGGCGTTTGAGTTTATATTTACGGACGGTTGGATTTTTCACGTCGCCCTGAGATTAAGCCCAACCGCTAGGATATACTAGTAATCTGGTTTGAAGTCCAATAATAGATGTTCAACTTTCATAGAGATTTTTAGAAATCATAACGAGAAATGTGCAACTGCCTAAAATCCGATATCAACGGCAATGTATTTTTTAAGCAGTTTCCATTTGACGGCATCCTTTCAAAATGGTCTTAACCGAATAACCGAATGATCAGGAAGAGAGAAATGTTGAGCTATTCGGGATGTGAGGTTTGACCTTAAGATAGAACTATTTCATTGAAGATCCTACGGTTTATGGCCAAATAGGGTTATCTAGCGTCTTA
>JARDVA010467343.1:2554-21192 GCA_030265315.1 Mopalia swanii | reverse complement strand
ATCAGTTACGCAGGAATAAACAAGATCAGTTACAAATAACGGGTACTGTTATGTAACACCATATACAGAAACAATACCCCAGATCAGTGACTACATAAGGGGTTCAACAGAACAAAACAAGATCAGCTACTACTTAAGGAGTTCAAAGGAACAAACAAGCAGACGAGTGACTACAAACAAGTCTCAAAAGGGACAAAACTACCAGATCAGTTACCACAGAAGAGGTTCACAGGGACAAATCAAGCAAGTCAGTTACTACACAAGGGGTTCGCATGAATTAATCAAACATATCAGTTACTACAGAAGGGGTTCACAGGAACAAATGAAGCAGATCTGTTACTACAAAACGGTGCAAGGGAAGACACCAAGCAGATCAGTTATTACAGAATGGGTACAGGAGAACAAAACAAACGGAAAAGTAACTACAGAAGGGATACAAGTGAAGACACCAAGCCGATCAGTTCCTACAGAAGGGATACAAGGGAAGACACCAAGCCGATCAGTTACTACAGAAGGGATACAAGGGAAGACACCATGTGGAGCAGTTACTACAGAAGGGATACAGTGGAAGACATCAAGTATATCAGTTACTACAGAAGGGATACAGTGGAAGACACCAAACGGAGCAGTTACTACAGAAGGGATACAATGAGAGACACCAAGTAGATCAGTTACTACAGAAGGGGTACATTGGAAGACACCAAGCGGAGCAGTTACTACAGAAGGGATACAGTGGAAGACACCAATCAGATCAGTTACTACAGAAGGGATACAAGGGAAGACACCAAGCAGATCTGTTACCACAGAATGGAAACAAGGGAAGACACCAAGCAGATCAGTTACTACAGAAGGGATACATTGGAAGACATCAAGTATATCAGTTACTACAGAAGGGATACAGTGGAAGACACCAAGTGGAGCAGTTACTACAGAAGGGATACAGTGAAAAACACCAAGTAGATCAGTTACTACAGAAGGGGTACAGTAGAAGACACCAATCAGATCAGTTACTACAGAAGGGATACAAGGGAAGACACCAAGCAGATCTGTTACTACAGAAGGGATACAAGGGAAGACACCAAGCAAATCAGTTACTACAGAAGGGATACAAGAGAAGACACCAAGCAGATCAGTTACTACAGAAGGATACAGTGGAAGACACCATGCGGAGCAGTTACTACAGAAGGGATACAGTGGAAGACATCAAGTATATCAGTTACTACAGAAGGGATACAGTGAAAGACACCAAGTAGATCAGTTACTACAGAAGGGGTACAGTGGAAGACACCAAGAGGAGCAGTTACTACAGAAGGGATACAGTGGAAGACACCAAACGGAGCAGTTACTACAGAAGGGATACAGTGAAAGACACCAAGCGGAGCAGTTACTACAGAAGGGATACAGTGGAAGACAACAAGTGGAGCAGTTACTACAGAAGGGGTACAGGGGAGCAAAACAAAACGATCCATTAGTGCAAGAGGAGCTCACCGAAAAAACAAGCATAACAGTTACCAGAGACAGACCCTGTGTTGCACAAGGGGGTCAATGAGCATCTCTTGTTGTTTCGGGAACAAGTGTGGTTGTAAGGGGTAAAAGACAGACAGATCAGACAAGGAACAGCCTTGATAAACAATCCGACATTTACCATAGAGTTTGTAACAAAACAAAACTATGAAACGCCGTGTCACATACATGGTCTTCAGCTAGCAGTACTCAGTTCCTTGTTTGCTTGACTGAATCAGTGGCAGTCAATTAGCGTGTAACCTCGCGGAAAACCCCATGACTTGCAAGCAGCACATTAGAAACGCTGTACTTGCTGCTACAAACAGTTACAATAATAGGAAGACCCCAGGACAAGCCGCGAACGCTTCAAAAGAACAGTGACTGATCACTCCCTCTACAGATTGATTCTAAATGAAATTAAACGCTTTGATGAAGAGTGATAGACCGTGTTTTATTTTAAGGTTTGGCTCTCATAGAAGGCCATAGGAGGAACTAACCGGGGGAAATCTTAATCCAGGAGCACATATTTGTTATTACAACCTAAATAAATTCAAAATCTGCTGTTAATGTCTACCAAACACAAATATGCTGTTCAAACGTCTCGAATAACGAGAACCACAATGTTAGATATTCCAGACGTAATAGCATTGCAGTACTTCAGATATATGGTGTAATAAGTCAAGTCGAAAGTATTGTCAGGCATGGATGCCAATAATGATAATCTGCACGAACCAAACACAAGTTCAAAGCTTTCTATAAATACTACTTTCT
The DNA here is from genome assembly GCA_030265315.1 of Mopalia swanii. NCBI lineage: Eukaryota > Metazoa > Mollusca > Polyplacophora > Chitonida > Mopaliidae > Mopalia > Mopalia swanii. The sequence goes on along the minus strand of JARDVA010467343.1, from coordinate 18,918 downwards.
ACCCAAGAATTCTTACGTGATTTATTATTTGGGGAATTTTAACAGTAGCCGTTGGTTAAAAGGGTCGCTCAATATTTCTGATTTAAATATGTTAAGTTTAATATTTTGTTCTGTAAAACCGTTTTGTGGTGTTCACGTGATATTCATGTTTTCTTTAATATCGCCTATACATGCATAATGGAGCACTTATAGAGAACTGAAATTGTCTATGCAGATTTGTGTGTAAATTGTATCGCCCCTTCTTCATATACTTAAGAAAATATAGTCGAGGAGGCCGTAGCTTTTTGTATAGTTTTGGGATAGGTGTTTTGTTTGTTGTTGTTTTTTCTTTCAATTAATTACTTTGCCGTTTAAAAATATACGAGGGTCAACTCTAGGAATAATTCAGCGTGCACAGTATAAAGGGTGATATTTTATTAGCAACACATGTAGGTGAATAAAGTAACCGCTTAAATCATATAATTTATTTCACTTTCCGAAACTAGCAATACAGGATAAAATAATGAGCTGGTATATAGCCTACTTCCACTAGTTGCAGACAAAGTAACCTGGTAGATCTTATGCGTATAATACGTATCACGTGATTAGTCTGGTTTTTGCACGGATTGTCCATGTGCAGCTTACATTTAACAGCCCTTGCGATAAAGGGGAAGTAAATTTAGTACATGAGTAAATCAATTCCTATTTACATTAAATACAGAGAGTGCTATTTTTATTTCACTTTTACTAAGGTTTTGCTGACATTTTCGAATAAGGAAATTTCTATTCCCAGTGTTTCAGCAGAAATAAAATGACACCAAAATATTAAGTTAGTTCGCTGGCCCGAGAGCCGAGTTTGAATCCCGGTATAGGAAAACAAGTATTATAAGAGTATCATTGTAGAACATTTTAAACCTCTAATGATAAATAATTCTCCACATACACAGTTTACATTCGATACCTTTCAGCACACAATTTAAAGTAAACATGAAGTGTATAGAATATATGTATTACGCGTGAATAACCAGGTAATTTATTTCAATGCAATGCCCTGTAAGCAATAATGTTACGAACTAACGACGAACATGAAAACAAATTAAAACTGTGGTTGAAGTATAATAAGAGGCCAGACTGATTTTAAACGATAGTCGCAGGCTTAAAATAAAATCAAACTGTTTGGAGAAAAAATACCTGATCTCCAAATCAATGCCAATTTGGTTTATCTAAGTACAAAGTACATGTTTTTCAGTATTGTTTGTGGGTTTTTTTTCTCAAATATGTATATAACAAAGTAGGTTGTTATTTTGGGAGTTTTATTTTTACTTTCTGGTGCACAGTTCGTTTCAAACATTTGCTTTCAGAAACAATTTAAAGACTTGTACCTCAGAAATATGACAACCAATTGTAGATGCATAATGAATGAGTTAACCTCATGAGTATATATATATATATAAGTATACATATACATGTAAGTAAAATGCTTAACATACAAGTATGTGTGAATTCTTGATATATCCTTATCTAATTTCTAAAAAATGTGCACGCTGGTCCAGGGATATCTATAAATTCACATTTTTTAATTTAAATAAATATCTATATACCTCCACCAGGGCTCGAACCTGGCGCCTTTGGCTAGAATGGTCATCACTCTACTAACTGAGCTACACCTGTACTCAGATTAGAAGATGAAGCGGCGGTTTAAAGCTAGATGGATCTTCATCAGACAATGCGATAACTGAATAATATCAGTTCCAAAGCAATTGAATTTTGATAGGATTTTCTCTAATAAGAACACTACTGGCAAATGGCGTCTCGAGCAAAGACACAAATACACCGATTGATTGACGTAAAGGTATCCCAACATTAACAGATTCTGAAAATCATTCGCCTGATGAATAAAATTTAAATTAGCTCTGATGTCCTCCTTTGGAAAACTGCTTTAAAATTTTAATTATATAGCACACATTGGTGTGTTGAGAATTATCATTTTTCTTATCTCCCTCAAAGTGAATTCGACCATAAGAGTGCTTTTCTAAATAACTTAGCTATTTAATACATCTCATCATCAGATAATCTAAACACATCCTAAAGTATACTGTCAACTAGAAAATCGCACCCGGGAGAAGCGAGAGGACAAAAACCGACATGAGACTGAGGCTTGTCTTAGCCCACAGCTTTTCATAAGTCGACGATTAGTGATTTATAGGTGCTGTAGGGGCGTTCGGTGCGTTGGCTTCTTACTTCGTGAATAAGTTAACAATATATACCTTATTGAGGTGTTAGTTCCCTTGTGTTAACGTGTGAATTCAGAATACCAATTAGATATCTCACACAACAGTGTATACACACACACATTCTTCACGAACTTTCAACCCCGTCTCTAAATCGTTATTAAAGACAACTAGATCAAACATGTCGAGAAACTTAATATAACTCAAGTATAAAAAAAAATAATTAGAACATAAAGAAAATATTTCTAAATTTGGACACCATTAAAGTTCAATATAGAAGTCAATTGAGATATAGTTTTACAAAGTTACACGCCTTATCTATGTTATATATATAGACTGGGGTCTTTACCGATAAAATATAGCACCACTATACAATGGCAATTATATTTACAGTTTGCTTCTTTCCACACAAGATTATTATTGTTTACGCAATTTTAAAATCGAGTAATATTTTCAATTTAGTTTAAAATAAATATTTATGTCATTGCAGCGGACTACAGAGATTTTAAAATGAGTACTAACTTTATGATTGTTTGAACTTTGCGGGTGTGGTTTACTGGTTTATATCATTAAAAACATTCAAAAGTTGAATATATCCAATTAACTATTTTTAAAAACCGATAGGATGTATCTGGTAATATTGGTATTCTAAGAAGTCTTATAAAAGCGGCTTGGCCAAAAAATATCAAACTTAAAATATTTCATGTAATGTCCAATGGTTATGTTTTTAAAAATCCCGAATTGTTAGATTCAGCCTGGGTATAAATTATTTTACAATAGCATGTGCCTTATAGATTCTCAAAACAATCATGTTATGATTAGGGTGCCAATCGAACGAATTCGTTCTACAATTGTTACAAACCACTTATTTTTCTAAAACCAGCCATTTTGTTTAAAAATAAACTATAACAATTTCTTTTAAAATTAGTTCGAACTTATAAAACAGTAGATGTCTGTTGTGTTCTGTGAATGTCTTAAACCTGAAAATAGTTTGCTACATATTAAAATCATTTTAAAAAATCAAATTAAGAGTATCTATGATTAAATCATCGATCTTCATGGGCGAAAATCATCAAATAAAACCAGGAGGATTTTCACTCAGAAAACAAATACAGTGTTTTATAATAGATATTACCGGAGAATTTTGCATGAACCATAGCGGACTTTATAATATATTCAAATGACAGTTAGATGATGATTTGACAAAATACTGTATAGTATGGATCTAACTGAATAAAAAGTTGAATCCCATACAGTATTCTGTGTTTTTAATTTCTATAAACATATATTTGTTTAATACATAAGTAGGAAAATATTTGACTGCCGTCTATACTGGGATTTATATTTGGACATGAGAAGCCCTTTATCATTTATCCACATTTGCTATTAGTAACCTATTCTTACACTACAATATTTGCAAGTGAAACATATATTATTAATAAAACTACACTGAGTTGATTTAAAAATGTGCTGAAGTCACTTGTTCTTTATGACATTAATAAATCGATAATTTTATTATTTCCTTTTCATTTTGAAGTAGCTGTATTGCAAATCTTGATCTCTTCAAAATTAAACTACGTGGACAACATACTAAAAAAGTAATTTCCTATTTTATGTTTCTATGGACAATCAATATAAAAATGAAAAAACCCATTTTTACTGTTTGTAGATTTGGAAATACTAAAGGTAAAAGTAAATTCAAATTAAGCAAAATAAAAGAGTCAGACAATATATAACATTTGTATACCATTAAATGCAAAATATTTTAGCACAAAATAGTTTCATTCTAAAATTAAAAGACGTCTCGTTGGTGCTTATAACTTAAACACAAACATTGTTTAGATTCTGATTATATCTAAGTGAAATGAACTGTTAAATAAAGATGAATGTTGAGTGATTTAAGCAAGACTAACCACAGGGCCGGCCGTCAACCAGCCTGATCATCTGTCAGAAACACAATTTATCGTACTATCATATACAGCGCGGCACAAAGGCAAAGATGGCTGTAAATCGGTTTCATTCATAAGAGTATGGTTAATTTTAAGTTGAAATCCGTGTGTTGTCAATGAGACTGGGGTAACACACACCCCAATCAACCAACTACAACATGATTATCTAAGACACCCATTTGTTAACTATATGAAATATGAGGCGCACCTCGGGACCTTCCGGACCAGTGGCGCCCCCTGTGTTATAATATGGACTAAACTTTTAATGTTTGCAGCTCGTTACAGGACTCTTTTAGATTGTTGTTGTTTTTTTGTCCACCTAAATAAATCATATCTCCGACATTTTTGTCAGTTATACTTATAGTAAAATTTTAATATGTGTTTAATTATTAAACAGAAGCACTCTTCCCATGTAGAAGTGAGTATAACTTTTTACTTTGTACTACTGTCAAACACAAAATAAAAATTCATTTTTAACAATTTTTCCTCTTTATTCTGAACACCTTTAAACCCAGTTATATTATTGGTGTAAATTCAATTTTAACTAACTTAAGAAAAAGCCTTTGAACATTAAATGAACAGTATGTAGTATTTTTTTCAATAAAGGTATCTTAGTTTAATAGTGAGATACATCACCAAAAAGAGCATATAAACTGACCTTGTGATCCCCCATCAATTTGTCCATTCCTGCAATCCATTTCTCTAGTTGTCATCGGTGGTAAGTGCCCCCCTGCCATATCAGGGTAGAAACTACCGTTAGAATATGTTGCAGCATGACTGGGCTGGTAAACGTCCCCGTACAGAGGGTGGTATCGGGGAACACTGTTTAGAGAACCAAACTGGTTTATTTGCATTTGTCTACAATTAGCAATATAGTCTGATCCAGTTCCGAATGAATTATAAGGAGATTTGTTGTTCATGGTAGCCAGGGTAGCACCCAGCTGAAGATTAGAATAGGAAGACATGGCACAGGAGTTATGGTGTGGGACTATTGCTGGGGATTCGGAGGCATAGTTCCCCCAGTGATGTGCGGCGGTCTGGCCTGGGATACTGGAGCGAGCTGATACGCTGTCCTGTGAGGGCGACGACTGAAGGATTCCAGAAGATGTAACTACCGGATAGAAGTGTGGTAAGCCAGAATGAGCGGCCAGAATATTGTTAGCAGATTCCATAACTCTAGATCATGCCAGCTGAAAGAACGAAAAACAAATCAACATAAGAAAATATATTAACTATTTAATAAACAGCAGATATCTGAAACAAAGGCAATGTCAGAAAATTGTACTTTTATTCGTGAGCACGTATTCAATTTTTTATGTGCGAAATACACCGTATGTTTACTTCGGTGATAGACTGCATGGTTTTCCCTATATGGTATAGTATATATTGGGATAGTTATGATAACCCAGTAGCAGTATGCATTTTGACCGCTTTCTTATAACCCACTGCTACAAATGAACCATAACTAGATTATTATAAGACAGAGTTACCTTGTAAATATTACCCTATGTAGAATTTACCAAACCGATTCCTCCCTCTATCCAGAACAAATGTCAAACCTCACACATGTATATACTCTCGCGAAGCTCTTCACTAAGCAATATGGCGCCCGGTGTAATCCTATAATACAGCCCTGCTCTACAGCCAAGGGCCATTCGACTGACTACACTTTGTTTTTATTCTGCTTACTAGTTACTGGTCATCCATGAACACACATCACTGGTTGTTTTGGGAGGATATGAGCGTATGGACAGTGGTCAACGACAACACAACCGCTGACAATGCGTATAGTCGGAAAGTGGAAAACACTACACTATCTTCATGATGGGATGATAATTTCACCTAATGGTAAACTGCTATTGCAAATGCTGTCACGGTTGGAAAATCAAAGTGCCGGGAGAAAACTACGAGTAGAATAGGTGCGATTGGTTTAATGGTTGTCCGACAGAACGTATATGCCCCAGTGCAGACAGGCCAGCGAAGAAATAAGAAAGAACCAACCACGAAGCTTTATTGCATGGGAATATAGGTCCACACAGTGGCAACTTCAATGTCGCTACTCGCCTTCTTGGTACTGGAATGGCCTGACACCTAAGTGAGAATTGCTTCTCCATGAATCAGTAGAAATTAGAGCACAAAAAGTCGTGTTTAAAAGCAGTGGCAATGAGAAATTTCACTTGGCAATTCAGGACATGGAACAGCGGACATACTTGTCCTTCAACAAACCACAATACGTACCATTTCAATGTTTCATGGAATAATTCAAAATTCTCCGCCCGTAACTGCCACTGCAACATCACATATTAAGCAAACACTAGTGTCCAGATCCACTCGTCCCCCTATTAGAGTGACCATACAGCCTCCGGCTCCCTGACCCCAATATCACGCCTGTCCATAGGAAGTCGATGTGAAAGGGGCGGAGCATATCTCTATTCTGCTACTCAAGTAGGCGTGGCTTCTACGTTTGATTCTCATTGGAGTTTCACGTTATAGCAAATTCTTAACTATTTCCGCAAAAAAACAGTCTGTTAAAATCCTTGCAGATACACTCTTACTTCGCCATAAAACGTATATTTATTCCTTTTAGACATCAGATTTGAAATAGGCAACTACCGAACTACTCATTTATGAATATTCAATCGTTGGAGTGGGGGAAGGCTAACACTGTGTTATGTGATATAAGTGACTAGCGGAGTCACCATGTAAAACGAGCAGGAAAGGTTAACATGGACTAACCTAGAGCTACGAAGGTAGATGAGTGTAGTAAGGTGTCAAGAGAAACTACATACCCGAGTCAAATGAAAACTGACTTGCCCTTGACTACAGTACCGCAGTTCGGCAATAACTCAAACTCTACATAGTATATATGTAATGGTTTACACCCTGTGACTCTCTAGAAAATTAACTGATCTCAACAATCGTAAATCAAGGCAAATAGTTACAAAATACTATATGTTTACTAACTGTTCACACCAGAACTAGGGTGAAAATATTTGTTAATTAACAAAATATATCACGATTACTCTTAAATAATAATCGGTTTTACGATATCCTATCAATTGTACAACAAAATAAAATGTTGATAATCTAGAGTGGTCAATAAATCAGACTGGTACTATATCAGGAGTCCCGCAATTCTAGAAATGAATACTAATGGACCAGACACATAGGGTTTACATGGAATTACCAACCGTAGGAGAATAAATATGAATAAAAGACATTGAGAACATTATAATGATATGCAATATAAAATACAGAACTGACAAGAACTATTTTAACAAAACGCAAACGGATCATGATAAGTTGTAGTTTGCTGAATGATCGGCATTTAAATAATAAATTTTTAAATATTTCCATCCACTTATTTTAACTGGTTTCCTCTTAAAGTTTTATTTTCTTTGTTTGGTTTTCTTTCTTTTAGATCAGTATAAGAATTATTAACCAAATAATCCCGTTCTATATTGGGACAAAATTATAGAGAATGAAAAGTTTACATCCAGTTAGAAAATAGTTGGGGAAATTTGAATACGACCCTTAACCTGCCTTATTACAAGTACTAAAAGTAGGATTACTCCGCGCTTTCCTGGGACATAGCTAAAATGGGGTAGTCCGCTAAGCCGAGGGTAAAAGGGGTCTTTAGAAAAAAGGACACATTAATAGTAATGCTGTTTTCATCTTGTCTGCCGAAGGAGCTTAAAGCGTCGCTGGATTAAAACAATTAAATGTGGATATGAATGTACTGATCACAGTCAAATTGGCGACACTCTAAGTACCTTTAGGGCAGTCTTCCTCACAAACTCTCTCAGCTACAACCATAGCTAGGCTATCTATTATTTTAACTAAATTACCTATATAATCAAAATATAAGCGGAATAGAAACAACAAACATTTCATTTATATTCGGTACTGCCGCAAAATTTTAGCAAAAACTAATATTGATTGTTTTCCATCAGCCAATTAACCATGAATAATAACTATAAAAAGTCCTATGTTTTTCTTAAATACAAAGTTTTTTTATATTCAAATACTCTTATAAACAGTAACTGACAAAAATGAAATGGTAAAATAGGCTGCGAAGTACAGCTAGGAAAATATATAACTGTATCTTAACAAATAACAAAAACCCTTTTTAAAACCATAATTGTAGCAACTCTTTTTTCCATTGGTTTGCAAATTAAGTTTGGCTGTAGATTTGCAGTTTATTCCTTTTTAAATTCTGTCGTAATACAATAGTTAAAAAGACAATCACAGAATAATGGCTACCAGGTAAGTGCCTATTTTGTGCCACTAAATACGCCATTTTGTGAGAGTATATGGCTGAGGTTCTGGTCCCTTTATGTGACGATTGACGGTTGACTCCTCGGACGCTTTATCTGATAAACTGTCCACTCGCCTCGATCATATTCCTCTGAAATATGGCTAAAAGAACGGACTTTCTAGAGAAGCTTGTTCCATACAAGAGAATGGCATTAAGGAAATGGCTGCGGTTTGTCATCTGATTTTATTTAACCGCTATTCATCACCAATCACATCGTACTAGACACAGATTGCACCTAAATCTCTATCATCGATTGGAATTGAAGAGCTGTGAGATTGTTTCCTCTGCGGACGATATGTGCCGTATATTTAAACAATATCAGCACGCTTCCATCATTACCATTTACCAAACTTATTTTTTTTTAAATACACCGAGTATAATGTTTAACATATCTTTTGCAAAACTATAACAGTTATCCGGAAGTGTCTTGCTAATCAAATTGTCCTTTTCGACGATGATGTTTGCTAATATTTTATCTAATTGGTCAAGTCTTTCCCAGAAATATTTATCTGCAACTATTGGATTATTTTCGAAAAATAATGATGACAACGCGCCAAAAGTGATATTATAATTAATGATATAAAACATTACAGCACTATTTACAGATATAGTTTAAGGTATGTGGAATTTAATGGTATATTAATACAATGAGCATGTGAGCACATATATAAGCTCCTTTTTGTTGAGTTGAGTATCAGATGAAAAAAATTACATTACTGGCGAGAAAGTTGCATTACTTCAGGACATTATTTTAAAAAATCAAGTAACTGTTTTGTTTTACTACAATCGTAAAATTTGTCTATAGATAATTGTTTACAATCATGATAAACAAAACATGCATTATCGATAATAATATCTCACTATGTATTTAACATACTGAATTCGCTGGCAACTCACAAAGCATAACTAACAAATAATAAACGGCTTACCTTGAAATCGCTAATTTTATAGAGCTTTAAAAGCCCAATGGTTGTCAAAATAAATCGAACAAAGTTTTATAATTGTTATGGATTATTTCAAACCATTCGTCATCGGTAAATACATAACAAATGCTAATCATGACGAGTAATCCTTACCGCATAATTGTTTGCATCAGATAGCCTCAAAACTTAATCACTTCTCGCGCAGTTTTGAAAGTTTCTGTTTTTCGATCAACTTCCATCAACCGAGAACTCAAAGCAGTAAATTTATCAGTATTAAGACATGGGTAGACTGGGGCAGGCTGCTGATGGAGAGGCTAAGTCAGGCGGATGAGAGACGATTTCTCAGCGGGTTTTACTAGGATGGAGGGAGAGATCGGTCCAGCAGGAGAGACCAGCCGCTATTGGTCGCTCTTGATCGAGGGATGCCAGCAACATACAGCAAGCCTGTAAAGGGGGCAACTGAAGTCCATCAGTGTCGCCGGGAGATGAGGTTCCACAGTCAACGGGAAATGATCAATTAACAAGAAAGCAACCGTATCAGCCGGAAGATATAATAGTTCTCGATTCCTCTGTTTGAATTGTGAAAGAATAGTGAAACCGTTGATGGCAGATTATGATTTGCTCTTCATCACTTATAGCAATAGTACGCCTAACAACTAAAATAACAATGGCCAATATAGACCAACTGTGGCAAACCTGTTTTAAGTAACGTTTGGTTGGCTGATATAAATCGCTCCCAAGAAAATCTTAAGACTTTCACGTTCCCCTTACTTAACCTTACGAACTTTGATAGTTGTCAAATCTAAGACCTAGTCACGCAGACTGGATGTAGACAACCCAGTTACATATCTGCATAATTCATGTATGTGGCACCAAACTAGGCTTCAGTCCGCAGAGCTGTCTCCAAATGTCACTGTCAAGATAAGCTACTTTCAGAAGATAGGAGCTTTTTCGGGATAGAATTTATCTTTACAACATGTAGAAATAACCAGGATAGTATTTCTTCATTCCCCGAAATAGTTGATTCGGAAAATACATTTATTCTGTGTTTTAAAGATGGAGTCGATAAGTTTAATTTTAATAGTTTCAATTAAACTTGGGGGTAATTTTTATTAATATTGAGTATAAACAGATATAAATTTGGACACAAAGCTGCTTGATCAATCCTTTATGCCCCAGCTTACAGTTTGCTGTTTGGTGTGATATCTGCATCAACGTTTGAGCATTTGGTTTTATTTTGATACGCTTACTATCAGTTTACGTCAAATTGTCTTCTGCATTTACGTGATTGAATCAGACGTAATTTAAATTCGAACCTACAATTAAGAACCCACTTCAAATATGTCTCTCGGTTTTATTGGCCAACTTGACATCCTTGACATGTACAATGCTCGAGATTGTCTTTGATAAGATCAAATTGTTACGCGAGATTAGCTAATGTGTATTGCTTTCTTTTTAAGACATTTCATAAGAACATGTGTTATCCGATTTTCTTTCTAAAAAAATAAAATGAACTACAGCATTTAAGATATACGTTTGTATGTGATATTAAATCAACTAAATTGATTATGTAATTGAATTACAGACTGAACAAAAATCATTAAAGTTCAACCATTTGAATATAGTATAATATGTCAATATTTTATTTATGAAAAGTATTTCACCTTCAAGTTCACCTTGTCGAACACCAATTCCAAACATCACATCATATTTCATCGGAAAATTGGGCCAACATGCTTATTTATATTATCATGAAGACGTTTTATCGGAGTTGATAAACACAAGTGGTATTTTATTTAAGATACATCTAGAGGATATATATATAGGGCGGACATATCCTCTCCAAAACTCAGTAAACCCTCCAATCCTGTGACACGCTATAACACTCCACTCTATAACCAATCACCAACTCCATATAATATATTACTGTAGTCAATATAAATCAGTTTGAAGTGTAAAATAGCATTGCAATGTTATAATAAAATGGTAATGAATCTTCTCTTTATTACTCAAGCTATGTGTTGGAATATTGAGTTGTAACGAGTTAGTGAGCATTTAGGATTTTATGTACGTGTAAATCTAGCTGTAAAAGATGACAAAGTTTCTTGTAGCTATGCCCATAACACTACGATTTGGGGACAGTAAAATAACCATAAAACAAAGGGGGCGAGAAATTGTTAATGACGTCTTAAACTCAATAAAATCTGTCAAAAGTGAAAACAAATCTATGTATATTTCAATTATCTTGTACGGCCTGAGGAAACGAGAATTTCAAACCATGTACTTGGACAGGAATTCATCATTTACTCCAATAAAAAGCTATTTATTAACTATATACCAGTTATTTTAATAATACTTTAGTAAATTTTAATAAATTTTATTTCAGCTAATATTCGACACGAGTTAGTGAATACTTTGTGTATCTGGGAGTATGGATACAGGTGCGTAGTTAACTCTATGACAAGGGCTGGATATGGTATAAACTCTTATGAAAGGCCATCGTGTCTTGTTATCACAATTGTTTGTCCTGTCTCACACGATTAAAATGATATTACAATCGAAGACTAAAATTGTTATAATAAGTCAGTGAGCCGTACTAACTCCAGCACTTAAGCAGAATTGTCCCAGAAGAATTAGTGAGCGAACAATACGCGCACGTGTTCATAGTCGTTCATCTAAACTCCCTGGTTAAAGAGAGTTCTCTAATACCTGTGACTGTAGTTTGATTTAGTGTAATAACTCTTAAGATCTGTCCTGGAAGTCAACCACACACCTGTGTCAGGAATACAGAAACATCAAAAGCAGCACATTCAACAACATATCAAAGTTATTTTCACTGAAAAGGGTTGATTTACTTCAACAGCTCAGCAATGTTAACGAAGTTGTAAGACGTAAATAGCCGATATTGTTCAATTAGGCTTCAATTATACACGAGAATGAAATAAATCTTGTTTCTAAAAATCATCATTTTCACCAAATTTGTTAATATCTTGTGTCGTTAGCATAATGCACATATAGATGAAGGTATGCACATGTATTTGTCCTTATCTCTTTGGTATATCTTCATCAATATCAACGATCTGAAAGACTTGCTGCTCTGACAAGTTTCTTTGTCGGATTTGCTCGGCTTTAGTACCACCCTTAGGCCCCGAAAGCCATAAAGACTATAAGTGGATTTAACGATTGGTCATCTTTTTTTTTTTTTCATGTATTCTTATAAAGAATGGGTGGGCTGTTTTTATTTGGACATAATTGAGTGTGTTGTGACAGAGGGAAAGGGTGAAGGCACGCCTCTGTTCTAACATTACGGTGGTCCGGTTCAAACATTTTACAGTAGAAGCACGCAGTCCCGCCATATGTTGGCCATAAAGCTGTTCCTGTGGAGTTTGGCCAGGTCTTGAGTGGTCAGAACAGACCTACCTTCCACATGGTAGCAACGATAAGGACCTATATAAACTGGACATCAAAGACCCACTATATTATAATATCATAAAATCAGAGGAAAGTCGTCTCTGAAGCTTCGTATAAAGAGACAAGGAACTAGTAAAACTGTACTAACTGATATCAAAGGTAGATGGAGCCCTCCGGCATGGATACAACCGTCTACACACTAAAACAATCATTAACCCATGGAATCAGATAAACTGGTCAATCATTGACATGCTTCACAGAGGAGATTTTATTAAGCACTAGATGACATATGTTTACACATTTCTTTTTTCAATTGATACCCTTCGACAGATATGTATAGCCAACTGATTCATCGACTCTTTATAATCACTCTGACACGCATAATGCAATTCCATATTGTCCGAAACAATAATAAAATATACAGTGTTTTATTGTGTAACTGTCCTTCCACTATACTATTTTAAATTTGTTCTTTCATTAACAAATATCACCATACGTTTTAGCCCCGCTACTGTCGCAAATGATATCTCTGTCTTGAATTATTCGCTATTTCTATTTCCAGACCATTCCATTATGTTCTGTATTTACCAAATCGCTATCTCTTTCAAGCTGATTAAAACACAAAATGCACTATAATATATCTGATTCTAGTTAATTGATTTATTACATGGCTCATTAAATTCTTTCGAATGGTTTTTTTGTAGTGCTTATTGATTTTTATACTCATGTGTCTTCATTCTTACCTACCGGAATATATACGCCTCTATTTTAACACAAGCGTTAGCATTTTGCTTTATTTTTGTCTTTAAACTTAATAAATCCACAAGATTAAAGACGATCTCTTTTTATCTATAAATATATCTTCAGCGATGACTTTAAAACTTTACATCTAAAATAAAGACACAGTGATATAACTAAAGAGTGTCAATAGGAAAAAAATCCACAATAACACATTTTGATCGCCGGCGATCTCTTTCGTCAACCAACACGTTTGAATTTGAAAAAAATCTTTAATTAATAATACAAAAGTGACGTCGTTTGCCAAGAAATATGATTCGAAAAGTTAATTCAAATGAAAAAAGCGATACAATATGTTAAGTGATATTAGCGTTGAGTATAGTATCTCAACTCAATAAAATTAAATCGAAAATAAAATATATATACCAAAGAGTTTAGCTGCCGTCTGGAATGAGTTTCATAAACTTCAATCTCAATTTCATTTTGCAGTATTTATTTCACTATAGCAAAAAATAGTCCAAACTAAACTGAAAGTTAATTTTGTATAAATAAATGTTGTTGCGTTTAGCAGCATCTATATTATAACGTTTAAACAGTTTGTTCGTTTGTTTGCTTGTCCATATGTCTGGCTGTTTCCCATTCAACCGTCTGCTATATTAAAAAGAAGATAATGATTTAATGTTATACAAATATAAGTAATTGACAATACTCTCGAGAATGTTAAACGTTTTGAATCTACTTTCATATATTCTAAAGATGAACTTGTAATTATAGCCCATAAAACTATATTTCAGCTATTGTTGTTTATTAGAACAAGTCTTCGCTTGTTTATTGTCATAAAAGTTGTTTCAACACAAACATCTATCTTCTAAATGAAGTATTCGTATAGTAAAAATATTGCCTACTTTTATACGTTATGAGACCTATATAGGAAATATCCAACCAACATTTTTTGTATTTTGGTCATAAATAGGTCATTATGCCAAAAAAGATTAATATCTTAGTTACCAGTATGTCATTCTTGTTGTGTCAATTATATATAGGTGACGTAAGTAAAATGATAAATAGAATGTTTTTTCCGACACCCCAAAAGTCTAAACAAAAATATACATATCAGACAATGGTATACAAATGTGCAAGATTGCCTATATAAGACGTTAACTTCTTTACATTACTTTTTTTTAAATTGATTTAGCGAAAAACGCATATTAAACTTGATTTCCGGAAAAAATTGTATGTCACAGAAAATGATTAATTTTCAAAAAGATTTTTCAATTAATTGTGCCCTATTTCAATGTACGCCATACAAAATAACTTTTATATATTTTTATGTGAATACGGTTAGCTGATGGACTCGGAGAAGGCAATGTCTCCGATCATAAAATATTTATATCTTAAAAAGTATCTAGACTAGGCACGTTGGCTTTTCTCGATAAATCAACTATAGCCTTCGTTAAGACTTGAACATTTGTATACAAGAAAGGCACGGTCAATTTGAGTTACTTTGCTAAGTGCTTTAGTTTTAACTCCAATCACTGCAGTCATTTGCCTTATCAGCACACACGGAAACTAAGCGCCACGTTTTTCAGCAATAAAATTTCTCGGTTGCCTTCTTTTCAGACTTGCATTCCCACTAATCAGATATGCAAGTGCCATAAAATATATGGTTCTGTTTAACAATGCCGCTTGAGTGAGGCTTGTTCAATCCACAAGGATCTTTCTATTTTCTACTGATAGAATAATAACAATAACATATTTAAAAGTGTATCCATGTTCACCTAAGCTCTTTAGATCTTCCTGATTTCTAGCGGAGTTCGCTGGCTTGTCGCAAACACCTTTCTCTAAGCCCTGGCGGGTGTCCTATTATCATTCCCACCGTCAATAAGGTGTGTGATTTTGACGTGGAACAAAAGCCAACATTTGTATCGTACAATCGCTTAATAATATATTGAAATTTTTAGTTTTCTTTATAAATCCGTACATGTGTACTTTCGCTTTTCATACTCTGGTTTATGCTGTAACATATTTGGGATGCCTGAAAATTAATTGAACAACTAATTATTGCTGTTGTTTTAGCTCATAGTAAATGGGACAAAACAGAGAATAGTTGCGGAATTTAACCAGAACTACGATATCAAAGAGTCGAAACTGTTTACCCAACACAAGGGCAGGTGTGAATTAAACAGCGGGGTAAGGGAACGGTTGAATGGGCTCGCCTTGTATTGTACCTTAAACGTTTGAAAGGCGCTTCAAGCCCATCGAAAACATAAAAGTCTTTGAAAGCGTTGCACCCCTTTCATTGTGAAGTCCTTAATGTTGCAGTTTAAGAGGTGTTGGTATCATAATCCCGCTTTTGATGTTAGGACGAAAGTGGAGATAGGAATCCACACGCCTATGTTCTTTCTCCCACCCGTAACAACAGACACAAAACACAAAAACACGACCTTTTGTTGACAATTATTTATGAACACAAATTTTCATGGAAAGCAAGTTTTGACAAAACAAAATACCATCTAGTTTAATCAGTGCGAGTGTCTGAATAGAATATATGGATGTCGTTAAGACAATACAACATTACACGGCAATAAAACAATATTATCGTTCGTATGTATTGTTTGTTTGTTTGCGGGTTTTATGCCCTACTTAAGGTTATTTCACTCATGACGGTGGACCAGCCCAACAGGTGCAGGAAAGCACCCTCGACGCTACTGGAACAACCACAGATTATACAAGACAAATACCGTACAGCTACAGGACGTAAAACAAAAACACCACAAACTGATCGGCGACCTGTTGCCCCTTAGCTTTGAGAGCA
>JARDVA010467342.1:0-90768 GCA_030265315.1 Mopalia swanii | reverse complement strand
TATTGCGGATATTGCTATGGCGTTCCCGTCCTCGGGCCGATAGATGAATACGGGCTACACGAGGTCGAGGTGACCGGGAAGAAGCTGTGGCGGTACGCGTTCCAATACTATAAGATGTTCGCCCATAGTATTTTCGAGGAGGCCAAATGCGAGTTCGCCGAGACGAAACGGAGACGAACGGATGCCCGTATGATAAAAAACATATGAAGCTATGTAGAGCGTTCATTCTCGTAGTAGGATTTCTATTATCAGGGTCACCCTGTACAGTTTTTGCTTTTTAAAAAAAATTCGGTATGGACGACGGATACGGTGTGAGGTATCCGAAATATTGTCTAGATTCAGTTCGAATATCAACCTATCGAGGACTGCCGGGATTCCGTCAAGGTTGGCAGGGCGGCCAAACACCGGTAGATATGGCCAAGGCTGGTTTTTTCTTTAGTGGTCCGGCCGATAAGGTCACTTGCTTTCATTGCGGTATAGGTTTGTACAGTTGGGGGTGTGGTACTGATCCGCTTGTGATGCACCTAAGATGGTCTCCTGCGTGTGAATATGCCAAGAAGTTGTCGGTAATAAAGAAGACGAAAATAACGAAGACGGGCTTGGAGTCTATGATTGCAAGAGTAAAGTGCTCAATAGGATTGCGCCGGCAAGCTTTGGAGGCAGTCTATCCTGAGGACATCATCGACGAAGGTATTACGCGTTACCTCAACTCGTTGGATTGGGATAAGAGTCGTGTAAACGTGAATGACTTGACTAGATTTGTAGTAGACAGGAGCATAGAGTGGGTAAAGAATTTTGAAGAGAAGAAACATGACGTACCGAAAAATGTGATCGTGAAAAAGGACCGTGTAAAAGACGAAGCTCGACTACTTTCCAAGGCGAAAACGGGGCTGGAATGTAATGTTTGTTTCGACAAGGACAAATCTATTCTATTTATTCCTTGTCGGCATTTGATAACTTGCGAGGATTGCGGTAACGCGGTAGAGACGTGCCCCATATGCCGCTCGAACATAACAGTCAGAGTTCAGACTTTTTTGTGAACAAAAAAAAAATAGGTGTGTATTATATTTTTTTTTCCATATTTATAAGGCGCATTTTATCTTGTACTCATTGATATATAGGGGACATGGACTGGTATCCTTCGTATCGGTTAGAGGCGAATCGAATCTCGTCCTTTGTGGGATGGCCGCGGGTGCAAAATCCCATGTCTATGGCAAAGGCCGGATTTTTTTTCTTAAGGTTACCAGACTGTACGTCTTGCTTTCATTGTGGTGGTAGTTTGCGAAACTGGCTAGAGAGCGACGATCCGTTCCAAGAACATATTGACAAGTTTCCGGAATGCGAATATATACAACAAGTCCTGGCGTCAAAAAGCGCGCTGATACACACTCCTGATCGTGTAGCCGGCACGCGGTTACTCGGTTCTTCGAATACGGGTAGCGACTTGAACGAAGAAGAAGGGAAAGGCGCCGTTAAAACAGAACAGATATTAGGCCGAGGTGAAATGGATCAGATGGTGGGATTACAGCGGCGCTTGGAGTGTAAAATTTGTTTCGACAACGATGTCTGTATGCTATTTCTTCCGTGCAGTCATGTGACGGTGTGCGAACAGTGCAGCATGTCCGTAAATATTTGCCCGGTTTGTCGGGGGAGAATCTTGGCCAAAATTAAAGCGTTTATATAACATAAATGTCTATATCTTTATTTCCTCCGTAAAAGGATGTACGACAGGGGAAAAGTCGTTCGTTTGACAACCCACGTCGTGTTTCCCGAAAGATTTTACGATCGTTCCGCTTGGGGCGTCTTTCAGGTCGAGCGTCGGCTGAGAGGTGATGACGAGAGCGACTTTGGCTTTAGAATCGGCGAGACTCTTATGCGCGTTCTTGACGAAGTCGTCGGTTACCAAAACATCGTCCGGAGATGTTAATATTATGAGGCGTCCGTTGCCTTTGATTTCGGCATCTTTTTTCAGTACCGATCCCGTCATATCCATGGGTACCATCAAAAAAGATCGTCTGTTCATTTCTATCTGGTCCCGGAACCTGGATGATGCGGCGACGGCGGCTTCGTCGTACCTGGTGCTGCCGGGGAGGTGCATTATGTAAACCTCTTTGCCCGTAGTGAACCATCGATCTATAACCGCGCTTTCGCTCTCCGTAAAACTGTTCCGGACTTTCCAGGCTTTACATCTTGGAAGTGGAGGTTTCGAGACACGGTTTTTTTCGAATACCTTTATACAGTTTTTACGTTTACGGGGTCTGTTGTTTTTTTCCTCTAGTTCTTTTAATATGGCCGCCGATATCGTAGAAATGTAAGTTTCCTCGTCTTCCGATGGAATTTGTCTGGATGCGTTGGCTTCGCGGAGTACTTCGGTGACCGGATTGAGCCTTCTGAGCGGGGGTCTGGTGAGATCGTCATTCTTCGCGGACATGTACGGCGCCATGAATCCTCGTATGGAACTCATATAATGGGAAAGGGTCATGCTCGCTGAACAGGTTATTAGAAGCGGGGTAGGGGTGGTGGCGACTTTAATGGTTGTTTTTTTTATATTAAGTGAGAGAATATGAAAAGAATTATTCTTATACTGGCGACGTTAACGTGCGGAGTTTGCTCCGATATCGTCGTTCCCGCTCATAACGAAGTTAATAAGACCATAACCGTGGATGGGGAGTTCCAGGGCGTGATAGGATATACCACGCAGACCACCGTCGGGTTTACTACAAAATCAAATCCTAAAGTAGATTTTCTATACTGTTTGGTCAGCGATAATATGTTAACTTCAAAAGCCGAAATGACAGCTCAGCACGGCGAAGCTCTACAGTGGATTCTGCATATAAAATCGACGCCTCTTATAATAACGGCCTTGCTCGGTGGTGCCAAAATAAACTGCTACGCCGTCAACGGCGCTCCCAATTTATTACTCTATCCGTTTACCATAAAATACGGAAATCAACCCGTGGAGGCGGTGGCCGGCACGGTAATTGAAACCTACAACAGTCTCCGCGAAGTCTCCCGCTCCCCTACCATCAAATGGTTGTTGACTTTCGTGGGGTTACTCAGCGCGTTAGTCCTTATAGGCGTTCCGCTCATGGTTATAGCAACTAACAGGAGACGGGTTGCGGCATAAAAGAAGGAGTCTAGATATCAACCGTCTCATAAAAGTCGACATGATATTCGTCGGGAACACCGTTATAGAGAGCCTGGTTAAAATTACTGGATTTACGGGCCGAGAGAAGAATCAATTAGGTCCATATGAAGGTAGGGGCGCTTTGCGATATAACATCGAACGGTGCTTTTCCGAGAGGCACCCAAACGTCCCGTAATATTATGCCGCGAAAGAAGAAAGATAATTTTAAAGTGGAATGTAACTCCTGTTACGAGGGAGAACACGCGTTGAGCGAAAATCCCGGAGTTATTATATTCACAGAGTACGATCCTGGGAAGGAATACGAAGGCATCGATATGAAGAACAATTTTATTTTCGTCGATTCAAGAGGAACGACGTCCGAGCATGATAGAGAGCTCAGCCGCCATGGATCCGAGGTACTGACGCAGAGCGAGATAAAAAAAAACCTACAAAATTGTAATGCGCAGACATTTCGGGGAGGCGGATCTTACCATATCGGCGGCCGAGGAGAGGGTAGATATGATCATGCCTATCTTCGAAATCTATTGTTACAGACTGAAATGGAAGGCCCAGACCCTGCCTTCTGTTGCAGTATTTCGTGTCGCTCGGCATGTCGAGACCTTAGACCCTATCGGTATGTCTTTATCACAGCTCGTAGTGTGCGTATACAACCGCAATTTAATACGCCGCGCTGAAGAGTTGAAGCGCGAATTGTACGATATTGTCTTAGACGATAACAGAGACACCTGATATTGCTACACAACGCGCCTTTGCCGTGGCCTCCGTTTATGAACACTTAAAGAAAAAGTTTGGAAGCGAGGGGAAAACGTTAGATTAAATAATAATAATATAAAAAAAAACAATGGCTCTCTGGGAAATACCGTACTACCCCATCAAAGAACCGGATAACTACGCTCGCCTCACTCGTTATGGATGTATTTTTCATATCGACGTCAAGCCGGAACTATTAAAGAAGATGGATAACAAACGGGGTAAAAATACAACGCCGGCAGAAATCGATGCGGTCCTAGAAAATAAATACATGTTTCCTCTCGGACACGGTCGTCTGGACAGCTGTATGGGAGCGATCTTAGAAATAGACACGAGGACCGGATCGGCCAACCTATATGCGCCGCACGACCCCGGATACTACGGGGTAAAAGTTAAAATCGTTAAAAACAACGTAATGTCTTTAAACGTTACTTTCGATCCCGATCTTAGCGTGGACGTACCGCTTGAAATTAAAGTGTGGTTAGACGGCGTGTTATTGAAAGGGCGACGGTCTGCTTTTGCGGAACGTTCGAAACCCGGGAAATTGCAAGACAATATGGAGGCGGTTATGCGGCTGGCACGCGATGCGGCTCAAAAACAAAAAGATGTTTATAATCTCGGCCTCGTAAACTGGGCCGTAGAGAGTATACGGGAAATCGAGAAAGCGGCCAAGATAAGAGAACGAGAATGCGAACTGGACAAAAAACTAGTCTCCATTTTCAAACGTGAAGACGTCTGTAAGATCGTGACGGAACTGCAGCCGCTGGCCGAGCGTATATGCGCCCCTTTTTCAGAAGAGCAGTTCCGGCACATCATAGCCCGAGTGGGTGACTTATGCGCCGCCGTCCAGAACTTCGAGGCGGTCCCCTCGGATGATACGACGGAAATTGCTCTCTTCGACAACGTGATGGAAATGGTCCGCGCAATAGATAATGTGTCGTTAAATCCAAACTCCAATCACGTGCACGATAGGCTCGTAGTTCGTGCTCACGGTGTAGTGTCTCGCTCATCAGTACGCGCATTGGAGCGGTTTTACCGCTCGGTCGACTCGGCGGAAAGCTTCCTATCCGTACCGAAATACGAGCCTACTGAAATACCGGATGGTCCGATCAAGAAGGCGGTTGTGAGGTTTTTAGCGGAACGGGAAAAGGTCGAACTGCGCGTGGCCAAGGACGTTGACAACTACAAAAAATTCACCACCGATCTAGAGAGTCTTATCGACACCTCTTACGAATGGCTCAGAAAGTTGGGCAGTGTCCACTCGAGATACGCGGAGTATTTTAAGCGCCTGGAAAATTCGTTACGCTCTTCGAACATCACCATGGATGTGGACTACCCGAACGAGGACAAGGTCAGGCTCTTGCTGGGTCGGCACGAAAGTGTGGCGTATATGAACGGCATAGGCGGATTCAACGAATTTTTACGGAGATCGGATTTTACTATGGATAAAATGCTTAACGATATAGACGACAATCTATGCGTCCTAGAATCAGAAAAAGATTTGCACTTGAAAAATATACTAGTCGAAAGGATCAAAAACATTTTTCCTACCGCACATTGGGATGTCGATGACGAATTCGTGGTCGCCGTTAATGGATTAGTGCATTTTGGTTTAACGATAGATCACCCGGCGAACCGAGATGGGTGTAGTCGGGCGAAAATGTGGCCGGGTATACGCACGAGGTCGGTACAGGGAGACGTGTGGAGGACCGAGGACGATTTGCGCGTTTGGTTAGATGCACTGGACGCTTTTCGAGTTCCCATTCCGCCAGCGATTAAAGGGTTCGGTGTCCTGTTTACATCCTTCCCCCAAGACGTTCCTTTCATAACAATTAACCAAGAATATATTCTGGCTCCCGTTAAAACCGGATATAACAAGTTGGTAGCAGCGCAGAAAACTGACGAAGAGGTTGTCAGGGCGGCACTCGACGTGTTTACTCGGGCGATATTCGAAATAACCGGCGTTACCGACACGTACAACAACTTGGTCAAAATGGCCCGGACGACATGCACGGCGGCGTCCAAACGCGGCAAAGATTTCTTCAAAGGTGACGGCGTGTGGGACGTCCTTAGTTATATTTCCGATAATTGGGACATGTACGGTGTGGGCGAAAACAATGTAGCGAAATTGGTACGGCTCGGGCGTGAAGATCGAGAATCGCTCTGCTATATGTTCGCGACTTGGACCGTGCTTCAGGACGTGCCCCACGACACCGACGAAATACGACTGTTGTGCAGAGAGGTGTACGAAAGCGTGCGTTCCGATAAGTGGTCCGATCTAACCAACACCATCACGGACGTTATGGCGCCAAGTATCCGTAATAAGATGGATGCGTGGGACGTTCGCGCGAAGGATTTCGGCAGATCGACAGGCATAGAGCTGGACGAGGCGGTTGTTTTCAGTAAAGAAGGGCGCGAAACCGTTGTCTCGTCTGCCATGTTGAAACAAACCGGGGACTCCATACTGTGGGCGGCGTTCAAGGCTCTTCTGGACAGAGGGGAAAAAGTCGAATTGAGCAATAATGTTAGCGAATGGATGCTGAGGGGTATTTCCAGATGGACCGTGTCTAAAGGGGAAGAGTACAAAATACCCCCTCTTATCACCAGCAAAAATTCTTCGTTCACCGACCTCGTCTTCAACGCGGCTATTTTGGACTATGGTCTGCTCGACGTTATTCGAACCACGCGGTTGCTTGTAGACGGCGAGGAGATAGACAACCCGTTCGCGTCTCAAAATGTGGTAATGTCATGGGTTAACGAGGTCTTACAACACACGATGTGTTTCTCGTGCGTCAGAATCCTAAACAAATTCAGTGTCGAGACGGGTCCTGCAACGGGTTACTTGTACGAGAGGCTTACTTCGGTAGGAGAGGTCTTACGCGATTGCTCCAAATTAAAAAATGTTAGGACGGCTATGGACGACGTAGATGTTTTGCACCGTTTAGCGAGTAAAACAGGCCGGAAGAAAAAATCTTTGTCGCTGGGGCTCGCTTTACGGGTTATGAGAGGCGAATTCGTCAAGACTATTTTTCCCGATTTCGTCCGAAATTTATTTCATGCATTGCCTACGCCGCCGCGGTTCGTTTTCGTTGATGGAGAAAAGCCCGGGAAACCGAGAGTCCCGACCGCTCGCGTGTGCGTGCACGAAGCCAATATACCTTACGATATATACGATTTCGAGTCTATAACGGGAGCTAGAGATGAGAGGAGTGGTATGTTATACGGGGACCTTATAAGGGCCGCCGAGACGGTTTGTTTTATCGACGACCTACTAGACTCGTCTCAAAGTGGTCAGGCCGTTTACACGGAGCCGAGCGATTGGTCGCCCGGTGTGCTCGAAGACGTGCCCATGCGCGACCTGGCTGCGCGAGCCGAAGTTGTCGTTAGAATGCGGGTCATAGACGATGGTTATACCCATGATCTCACAGAGTGGGCGCAGAGCGATAGGGAGGTAGTGGAAAACGTCCCCGTCATGAATCGCGCGAGCGATATAGTGTTCGAAGATTCGTTTGAAGAATGGGACGACGAGCCAACTCAGCTCGCGGGCGATATATTAAACGTTACGGGTGCAAGTTTGGAATGGGACCCAATATTTCGGGGGACAGATTTCGAAAACGAATTGGACGAAAACGAATTGAACGACATCGTGATTTCGTCGCTCGTTGGTCCCTCTCATAAACCAGTAACCACAGATATCACGATAGAGACGTGTAATTTAGAGTCTTACCTATCCATACGACAAACACTTCTGGCCATGTGTGCCGATTAAAACAAAGGGGAACACACAAACTAGTATAACAGTCTATTTATTTATCTTGTCAAAAAAAATCATATCTCATCTTCACCCAATTCAGAACAGAGACCCCCAACTGGTTGAACATTGTCATAGTGATGCCTTGGGGCTTGGTTGCGTAATCCATCTTGGAAAACACACCCTCGCGAGCATTGCACACGATACACCGGGGAAGGTCTCCGGTGAATTCTGCCATGTATAACTTGGCGTAGTCCACAAGGCACGGGACGCACACGGCGCGGCTACAACATAGAGTGTCGGCGCATATCACTGCCTTCGTAAGAACGTTGTTTGTACACACCGCGCAATGTCCGTCGGCGTTACATCGGCGTGCCATTCGTTTGTTATACTCGGCATCCTCATAGGGTAGTTCGTGGCGGCGGCCACGTAAAACAATCCTTCGTTTTTCCACGCAGTTTATGGTACGGTCTATGTAAATTTTGGCGGCCTGGGCGCTCTCACGCTCCGGGTTAGTCATCAAGAATTCGGCTATCGGAGTGGGGTTGTAATCGTAAAGAGAGGTATCTTCCGGAACGTATTCTTGGCGGGTGAATGGGGTATCTATATTGTACTCCATGGCCCGGTCCTCTCTCTCCGGCGAATTTTGGTCGAATGGTCTATTAGTTAACCGGAAAAAAGACATGCTGTTTATTTTTTCAACAATCGGTCACTGTCGACCCGCAATGTTTGCAACTTTTGAGCGTTTTTTTCACGGTTGTATCGTCAGTATGGTACCTCATGAATGAGGCTATGTCTTCGGGAGAGGGTTCCCCCTCATCCGAGTGCATTTTGAAACCGGCTTGGGTCTGTTGAAATTCGATAAGCAGATCGAGTAGCGTCTGGTTCGTGTTCTCCAGTATATAGCGCTCTAAAACTGCGGGCATACGACTCAGGACGTTTGAGGCCCCAACCGGTGTGAACGTTTTTTCGAGGGCGCACATAACCATCACTAACCCCTCGATGGGCGAAGGGTGCTCTATTACGATCGTCGTTAACACCCGCAATAATTGGTCTATACCCATCTTGCGCGGTCCACGAGAGCGCGTATAGACGATATACTGCATGTTTTTGTCGCATACAAGATCGACACTGGGACCTACCTCCGATCCGGATGAATTAAAGGCGGCTATTGAGAGCATTATAAGTAGACGGTTCTGAGGATTGATATGAGAACCTCTCGTAGATGGCTGAATATATACCTGTTCAAGAATGCGTCGTCTGTTTCGACGCAACGGCTGAGGCAGTGAAGTTTGAACCGTGCGGTCATAATAACGTGTGTTCGACCTGCGCTTTTAAACTTAATATATGCCCGACGTGTAGGGGCGAGATAAAAAAAATTCGCGGTGACAATTTGACGGTGAAAATCGCGACTAGAATGAGCCGGGGCTTTTTTAAGTCTCTGTGGACATTGTACGTGTCGTTAGAGGCCAACATTCGAGGTTGGTGCGGTGTTTGTAAATGGACATGGCTGACTAAAGGGAGCCCGTGTGCGCCGTGCTGCGGGTTGGGTTTGTGCGAGCCATGTCTCGCTATTTTTGTGCAGGAGTACGTTAGATGCGGACTTCGGAAGAGGTGCTGCGTCCTGTGCGGACGAAATGGGAGAATTTGCACCAACAAGGACATCAGTTTCACAAAACTGTTCATGAGAGCGGGTCTAGAATGTAATACAGCCCAAACACTGCTTCTCGGGAAAAAATGGCGACTCACACCCTATACCATGGAGTTGGTACGCTTATAAAAATCGGTAGACATAACTAGTTACACTATCAGGATGATTGCAGAAGACGTCCTTTCGGATATGCTTTCCGCGGGGGAACCGGATGAAAAGTGGACCTGTGACGATTTTCGTTTGGACTTGCTCCCTTCGCATGTGTGGGCGTACGACGAGGAGAAGACCGTATGCGAGAACATGAAAGCTAGTAGACTCGCACAGATTCACTATAGACAAGGTTGTTCCCACATATCTATGCTTCATCTTAACGCGCGGTCCCCTTACGCGGAGTCCGAAATCGCGAAACTTTATAAGGATTGCGCCAAACGCGGTATGTTTTTCTTTTTGTCGGGGCGGGTTAAACGCGACCAGACGACTAAAGAATGGTCGCGAGTTCCCCAAGATGATTTAGAAGCGGACAGTTCGGAAGTTACCGCGGATATTAATCTGATTGATAAAATCAAGGTCAACACGGCCCCGCATTATACGGTCTTGGCTTCCAAACAGGCGGTAGTGTCCGGGGTCGAAGGTGCGCAGGACAAGGCGACTAGGCGTCTGCCCACCGACGGCATGGCGTCGTCCGCGCCTGAGATGTTCTTGCAGGGTATCAGTAAATACGGGCGCCCTCCCGGCACGGTGGCGCGGTATAAGAGGGTAGATTTCGCGCACATAACCCACGGACACGGTTCTTACGAGGCGAACGTGAACAGGGCCAACATAAACATGCCGAGGGGGATTCATGATTACGTATGTCTTAATCGAGCGATAGTGAGCAACACGATTCTCAACAACCCGGACGCCAGAGTTAAATTCATCTTGGAGCGGGACAGTGAAAACAACAATTCTTTGACCACGGACTCTGTAATAAGTTCCGTTCGCAACGCATTCAGCTTCAAAAAGCGTGCGTCCGAATCGGGTGCCGGACCGTTTAACCTAGCGCCCAAGTTAGATTTCGGGACCCACAAGATCGTAGAAGAGTATGACGACGAAGACACGGACTTCAAGACGTACCACAAAGATAGGGGGTTAGAAAAAGTCACGAACGAAGCGTACATGGATGCGGCGCTCCGCCCGATATTGAATGGAAACGAAATACAAGTACATGATCGCTGCATGAACTGTTCGGCCGTTCAGGGCATGAAACTCATGTCCGTCATATGTCGCAAGAGCGGGCAACTCTTAGACCAGCGCAACGGAGACAGGGTTCAAGTCAGCTTAGCGGTATCGAATACGAAGGCGGCCCTAGAACGCATTAGTCACTCGTTGGTCTGGGCACCCTTGAATTCCATGACCGATCTTATGTGTTGGAACTTAGGCACGCAAGATATGACCTACGAAGAGGAACAGCGCGTTTTTAGAACTATCATCGAGCCTCGCCTAGGTCTCGTTATGTCGTCTAGAGATAACTACGCCCAAGCTACATCGTTTTGCCAACAACCTCCGAAATCGTGCAAGTACCTATCGGAGCCGGCCATGAAACTTATTAGCCACAAACATGGGAATTCGGATACCGTGCGTCTCTTTAAACCGGTAAAATCGAGGTGGCCGGCATACGTTCGCTCTCAAGCGACCGAGGTTAAGAAGCGGAAAAGAGACGAAACGAACGGGCCCGTATTGTCGCCAAACCCGGCCCGCAACGCCGCCCTTGTGAGAATGTACGAAGTCGGGACGAACATGTATAGGGACCGGTTTGACCTAATACCGCCGGAAAGGAGGCACCTTTAATCACAGATGGCCCTTGACATCTGCATACGCGAGAGGTGTGTGTTTGTCTCTCAAGATGAAATCGTCGAAAAGCCGTCGTGGTTAGCGCTAATAAAACCCAACGATGTGTATATGTGTCGTATTCATAAAACCGTACATCTATGCCGTAAGGGTTTAAAAAGACAGACCTGTGTCTTCGACGACGAAAACAATTGCGTTTTCTCCAACATACATTACAGAGAGAATGACTTTAAACAGCCGAGCGGTGAATATCAGGGGAAACGTATGAACCGGCGCGCTGCAATAACCGAGCACATCGAACTCAAATACGGGAAAGGCGCGTTCAGGGAAGGGCTTCGAAATTATCTCATTGACAATGTCGGTTATTTAGAGGGTGGACGGGAAGCGGTCGAGTCAATGGTAACCGAAAGCAAGATCTCCAGAGTATACTCTGTGTTCTCAATGTTTTTGAATCGTGACAAGAAAAAGAACCGCAAAACCGATACGGCGATCATATCGTCGCTTGAACAACGCTATTCGGAAGCCGGGGTAGTTTTATTAGAGTCTATGACCGCTGATGCTGCTCTGAAACACCAACTGGTGACATCGTTGGGGACTAACAGGAAGGTGGGTGCACAGTATAGAAAATACGCCAGACACGCCGTTGCGGTCGACACCACGGATGTATCGTTAGCTGTGCCGTTAGTGGAAAATATACCGTTTACGAGACGTCGTGAGGCTTTGTTCGAGCGATTAGAGGGAAGACGAAGATGAGAGGAGTATAAGTGGAGATGATATTGGAACGGCTAGATTTCGCACAGGCCTTCGGATCCGCCTTTACGAATAGGCGGCGCCTTTTCTATGCAGCGCGGAAGGACCTCCCACTGGACGACATGGTATACAGGATCTGCTACGAGAGGGACGGAGTAAAAAGTATGAGCCCTCTATGTTCCATTAAAATGGCTTACATACTTCCGTTCCTAGAAAACCGCCTTATGATCAAACTCGTCCTAACGGATTTCGAGGTGGACCCAATGTTAAGGGTGACGGCGGTCGAATTTATCACGAGAGACGATTCGTATATAATAACCAAGCGAAGTGCGCCGTACGCCAACCCGTACGAACCTAGGAGCAAAGTCATCACGAAGATTACGGTTCCAGAAGAAGGGAATGACAATGTTATTATGACCTTCTTAACGGAAGCCCTACACGGGCGAAATGTGGATAGTGGGAAGCCGCGAGTTGACGTTAAAATCGCTCCGGAAGAAAGGCCGCTTTTGGCCGACAGGCCTATCCTCGTAGACGGGGAAGCGCCCTTCGTTCCCTACTGGTACGACAGAGATCATTGGACAGTTTTCAACGAGGTATCTTTTATCGTGTCCAAGGCTGAACAAGTCGTTGCGTTGGTCGAACTGATGACGGCCTATAGGAAAATGGTCGAAAGGATGGCAGAGGGGGTGGCGACTAGTCCCGGCAAGATCGTACCCATAGAGGCCTCAGATCTTGTACATTATTTCAAACCGGCATTCATTCTACCGGTCCCTCTTTTACACCCCGTGTGGAACGACGTCTTAACCGCCACTTATGAGACGGCCACAGAGACGTTTATTGCGGAGTATATACGTGAGGCTATAGTCACAAGCGTGGTGAATAGCGCGCCCCCTATTCCCGACATGGAGACATGGGCCGTTGACACGGGTGGCGCCTACTCTTGCACGCGGATTAAGAACGTTTACACGGACATCCCAGACGCTGTTTTTTCTCCGGCTGTGTTCAAACCCATCGTCAGATGGTTCGATGTTAAAAGTAACCCTTTGCGACATATGTTGAACAGAATAGGTAGAGATAGCGAGCCTCGAGTAGAGTTGGTCGTTGCTACCCTCTCGCGTGTGGAACACGAAGCGGGGTATACATTTGTAGTGAGCGGTTTTCAGGGATATGACGCGGACGGTACTATGGTAGCTAAACGCGGCAGCGTGGACATAGACGAACGTGGGTTGGCTGATTTTTATAAAACCGTGGACACGGTCCAACGCATCGGAGATGAAGCGCAGAGATCCCAGCTCATGGAAAAGTTGGTGAAAACTATTAAAGGAGTTATGGGCGCGGCTCAGATACAGCTCTACATCGATCCGAATATGACCATGTATGCAGTACACCCACTCGTACCGCGGGGCCATTGTTTTTGGATCTATCCGTGTACAACAACACACACGGATATAGTATTAGGGGCTGCGTTTAACTTGGCAGGCGCTGTGTACGAAAATCTGGTGTAACCAGGATATATATATATAAAAAACAACTGGTTATCTGAACAGGGTGAAGAAGGATGAATCTATCTAAACGGAGCGACCCCATGGACGTACCACGCCGATCAACTAGAGACGAAAGCACTTTAGACTCGTCTAACCGTCATTGTTTTCCAGAGGGGGGCAAATTTCGAGTGCCGCACGAGAATGTCCACGGCGGGCGCATCATGGTCGAATTGGGCGAGGACGCGGGCCAAGGGTGGAAGGTCGTAGGGAAACCGGTTTTGGATGACTTAAACATAGGCGATATTCCGCGAATCAACATTCGCGTTCGGAAAACGGCCGTGTTCGCCACTCTGAACATTCCTTTAATTATTGCCACGAGGTTGGGTTACGAATTTATAGAATGGGCGGCACTGCGGTACCGTAACCCATTGGTGGTCTTGACGGCTCAAATTGTAAAAACCTTATTGGAGGGATGTAAGAACTGCGGGCAAGAGGAGCGAGTCGCAGATTGGTGTCCTGCGGTTTTACAACGCGACGACGACGACTATTAAACAATACTCATATTATTTTTTCGTCTATTGTTTGATTTTATTGTGATCGCGTATGTGTCGGAACATATCCCGTCTCTCGCACCTGATAACGTTGTATAAATGGCGGCCCTTGTTTTCTACCTGTAAAAAGTCGTGTCCCGACATGTCCAAAAATCGTGTAATGTCGCGTTCGGCTGCGTAGAAGGGGGACAAAACGTCGTGACCGTAGACGCCTTTAGATAACGTCACCAGAGATCTTAGAGCTCTAAACTCCTCCGCTGTGGCTTTTCTATCGACGCAAACCGTTCTAAAGAGGTGAGATAGAGAAGGTTCGGCGGAAACGGACACGCTCGCGGACACCATTCCATCCATTGTAGATTGGTTTGCGAAAGAAAAAGAGGGCTTAACAACGATCGCGTAATAATTCTGCGTATTATCGGCATTTTCGAACGGTGTTCCCTCGGTATAGTATGCCACTGTAGGAATATATGTTTTATCCGGTGTCATCGTGTTGAAAAAATCCAGTTCTACATTCCCACCTCCGGCAATCTGCATCATGCGAAACTGGTGCATAAGTTCCTCAACTCGAGTGTCAGTGACAGCGTCAGCCATTATTACGGCGAGATTCAGGTCCGCCGCGTAGAAGAGAGTCCAAGCCGGGGTTTCGATGTGTGTAAACCCGGCCCGCTGGTTTGGACCGTACGGAGTAGATTTCAACAGGACCGCACACCTAGACGTGAGAACTAAAGGCGTGGGAATGCGATGCGACCTATAACGGGAAAAGAAAAACTCGGTTAACGCGGGTTCCAATTTCTCTGCCAATGTGGACAAGTAACTCGTAATCGGGAAGAGAATACCGGTTTCACCGATATAGTTGTACGAGAGTCGGATCTTAATAAGGTGGCGCAAGGCGAACTCGAGCAGGGGCTGTCGGTTGGCAATCCTTGTAGCGTGGTAGGCAGCTGCCAGGAAGGGAGGAATAAGAGCGGGATGTATTCCGTCGAGGACATCGTCTGGTATCGTGTCCGAATGTAGAAGAGCGTCGATAGCTCTGGTGTATTCTTCTTTTACGAGAAGGTCGCCGCCATCGCACACGATATACTTATTTTCCGCCGTTTGAAAAATATAAGTATTATCCGGGCCACACGCGTAACAACATTTTCCGGTTATCAAATCCTTTATCGTTTGACGTGGCGATCTTATGTGGTTGCCAATAAAATTACCCGTTTTGACAAACGATAGTTCGATTTTCGTCATTATGGGTGTATCTCCTAAGACCCGGTCGTACACGAACTCGATAATTTCCCTATTCATAGTACGTAGGTCTTCGCTGAATCCTACAACGACCGTTTTTAAATCGTATGCGTCACGGGGTATGATTTTATTCCTGAAGTGTACGAGCGCGTCCGTGACCCGGGTGAAAACGGTCGATGGCATAGTTGCCGCGCTATTCGCGTACCGTAGTACGTCTACGGCTTTCGGCGCTCGACACGTGAACGGTACGGCGTAGGCGTTTAAGAGTTTATCCAAAGGGTCGTTTGTCTCCTTGTTGTCGATCGAAGCGATATGAAAAAATTTCTTGTCGTTGTTCATGGTTAAGACGACGTAATGGCCTGGGGTGACTTCGAAGAGAACCTCGTGGTCCCCATTCGCCTCACTTCCCGTAGCTTGTTTAAGGAGATGATCGCTAAGACGGACGGCGCATTCCGCCAAATGATAAACTGCCGCGCCGTAAAAATTGCCCTGGAGCGTACCTTCAGTATATAACGCCGCGGGCAACGGTGTTAACGAATTCGTTAAGATCAACGCTCTCGTTACTACATCCGCGGCTGTTGTTCGCCCATCATACGCCAAAAAAGCGACGGTGGAGTGTTCAATATACGTTTTACCTGACTTTTGTTTAATCAACGCTGCGAGCACGCCGTCTTGTTTATAGAATGGATCTATCACGTTCTCCGTTTCGGGGGCCATATTGGTAGCGCGTAGAACGGTGACACCGGGGTTTTCCCTAACGGCGCTGAAGAGGCGTACCTCGGGTGTGATGGAGAGGGAGCGTGCGGGTAACACGAAGCCCTCTTCTGTGACGGTTACAAGAAGCGATATGTCCCCGGCGAAATCGGCGGCTGTTAAATTCAGTAACGTAGGAGAAACGGCACCGGTAAGCGTTCGAAAAGTTGCCTGCAGGCGGGCAGTAGCCTCGTCATCCGGAAGCTGTAACGCTTCTAGGGTTATCTTCGGTAGTCCTGTGTTGAAGATTTCTTTCAAATGACTCGCTCCGATCGCGCTGCCTTTCACGGCGGCCCCGACTTTCTCTATGTACGGAACTCGGTGCGACATGAGGTGAATAAAGATCGCGACGCGACTCGTTTCTGCGGGTAGATAGGGGCGTTCCTTGACACGAAACGGAAACGGTACCACTACTACTTCCTCCACGCTGTCCACATAAGCTACGTCCTGTATGACCGTAAGTGCGGGCGAGTTTTTAAAGGCCGCCTCGTGTTGACCCTCTCGCGCGATGCTGTTGTATACGTCGTCGATAAAATCGTCTCCAACGGCGATCTTTTTCACGATCCTTTTTATAAAAACCGCAGGCGGTCTACTCGCTAGTATGGGAGCCAACTGGTAGGGATTGACCGTCTGTTCCGCTATCATTTCCACGACTCCCCACGTTAAAAGGGCGTTCCGTCTAGGATCCGTTATAAACTTGGTCAGGGAACCCTTGTCCGGCAGTAGAGTAATGTCGGGCGGGTGGCTATATTCTACGCGTTTTCCCACGAACGGTATGGTGGGGGGCGATTGGGGCCAATCGTCTTTAGTGACGATCCAGTTTATATCGCGCTTTCCGTTCAAAAACTGGAGGAGGTCGCACGGACGTTCTATGTATTTTATCAGGTCCATACATCGTGATATACACGCCACGATTTCAAGGTGGGTCGGCGTTATTTTGTCGAGGTCCCCGTAGAGCCATCCGGAGATCCCTGGTACGTTACCCTCCACGGCCCAAAGCCCGGGCTCCACGGCAAGAAGTAAATCGTCGTTAGACATGATGGCCTGGGAAACTTCGGATCGGACGAGCTCGAAGAACGCGTCATAGACCATACTTGGTTTTTAGATATAAAAGCTACACACGATCAGTTTGATACAGATTGTCGAAAGGATGGCATACCTGCAGAGGCACATAGACGCTTTAAAGAAGGAAATGAGCGAAGCCCCTTTAGAGTTCGGGCAGCTTCCCTTTAACGGGGCTCTTATTGCCATGCCGGGGTCGCTTTTCGACACCGAAAGCGCGGACCGAGACTCTGTGACGTTTGAGACGTCCATATGCAAAAGCCGAGGTACGGCCGCCCTTCAACTCGTCACACCTGGCACCATTATTCCTATGTTTCCGTCTAGACTCGTCTGGGACAAGGACGAAGAGCTAGCTGTGAACACTCAAGCGACACCGATGTTAGACCGCGTGTTGGTCTTTTCTGGGGGCGAATGGTTGGAATCTAGGTGGGTCCCATCCGTTGGTGGCCTCGAAGACGACGCTATATGCGCCCTCTTCGATAAAATCAAACGGGTGGACCTCGCACCCCGCGTGCGCGCTACCCCTTACGGTATTGTGGGCGCCTTAGAGATTACTAGCGATAGTAGCCAGTATAGCCACATGATATTTGAAAAATACTTCGCCGATATCCCCCCAAGTGACAGGAACCTATACGTTCTATATATGGTTGCGGATCCTATCACTATGACCTGTTTCGCCAAAAAAGGTGCCCTGAACGGTGTGGATATCAATCGGGGAAATAAGAAACGAAAAGGGGGCAAGATCAAGGACGATGACGTCTACGTACATAATACCACCTTCGCCATACCAGTGGACAACGAGCGACTCAATACCCCCGACGATCTTCCCTCTTATATGAGGCCTCTTTACCACGGGAGCAACGACCTTTTCCTGAATGCGGAAGATAACGCGGCTCACGTCTACGGCCATGAAACCTTGACCGCCGATCCCACACTTTTAGCCTTTCACCAGCATTACAAGAAAATAGCCGGCGAAGTTGACGGTATGGATAGTATACCCGTATGCGATTACGCGTGGAGCGCTGCTACGGCGCTTCTCGTCAAGCATTTTCTAGCACCCGTCACTCTTCCCTTTAAAGAGAGTTGGAATCCCAAGGATTACGTGGTGGCAAGACTGGATTTCATCAAGGACGTGATGATAAATATGGCGCCCACAAAGATTTCGGAGGGAGTTAAATGTAGGGATTTTTTTGCGAGCGCGGGAGTTGGTTGGATGAATAGCAACACGATCTCACCCAGTGTTTTCAGATCGTACCGGCGAGACAGTGCAGATACTGTTGTACAACAGTACGGAGAGGGTAACAATAAGACGCCTTGGCTTCTCACGGATCGCGCATGCGTGATGGCTTCTGCCACAAAAGGATTTACGATGCAAACCGAAGACGGTTTGAACGAGAAGGATTTTAACATGGTAAGTGCGCTTAGCGACTCTCAGACCAAGGTCGTAGCCGCCCTAGACATGACTCATCACATCTCGCACGCGGAAGGTTTTCAAACGAACGAGGAAGTAAACGGCGAAATCGGAGACAGCACTAAAAGCGACGGAGGGCCGGGTACGCGTAGACTCAAGATGGCTGTCTCAGCTATCGGTGATAAAATGAGTTTACCCATGTTAATCCTGGCCCATTATGGAGGTGATGTAGGTGCCTTCAAGGGTCAGTTTTTACGACGCCTTTTTTTCATTATTAAAAAATCGCCTCGGGTTCCAGGTAACGTAAAAAGCCTCTCCGTGCCTAACGTCGGCAACAAGGAAGAGGAATGCGATACAATTTGCGGTGCCTGTGATCGCCCCTTCTATGCAATAGACGACAACGACAACCTCGAGTGCTGTTTTTGCTATGTCATTATAAGAGCCATCGCGGAAATGTCCAAAGAGGTGTGTACCTACGCGAAAATCATGACCGCGTACTCCAACCATTTTACGAATTTGGCCCCTGGTCACGGGCAACCCGGCAAAGTGTCCTATAGTTTCGCAAACACCTTCAGAGTCAACGAGACCCACACGAAGTGTGGACAGTACGGAAACGTACTTATAATACACGACACTAAAAAGGATGGATTCGGAGTGGTCGCGCGTAAGGAATCCAAAAATAAGAAACCGGTTGAAGCGGAGGTCACTGCTCAGGTCGACGAGCAGGCAGTAGAGGATAAGAGGTATGAAGAGGCGCTCGAATTGACCAGGATCGTACGAGAGATGTACCATATGCACCCCACTCCGTTCAAAGACCCCATATCTACAGATGTGTGTTCCGAAATTTTCCACCCGGACGAATCTTCTCTCACCGGAACAGCTGTAAATAGGGCGTCGAAAACGGTTGCTTTGCTCGCTGAAGTAGAGAAGAAGCCTTATATGGAGAATTCCGGGCGCATAATACCAGGCGCGGTGCGTTTTGACGCGGCTAAAACTTTAGCAGGTGTCTTCTCGGGAGAGCCTAGGCTAGACGAACCTGTCGTAATTGCGCCGTTGTGCGCAGGCCGGAAGAAAATAGTTCTCAAACCGTGCGTGTTGCCCGACGACGATCAAAACTTCGAAGATAATATTCCTTTCACCCGTACCTTGTTCGGGGCGCCATCGCCAGCTAAGAAGAGGAAGCGTAACAAACTCTCGGCGGTGGGCAGACTTGCGGCTGCTGTGTGCGAGCACGTAAACGAAACCGGGAGAGCGGAAATTGGCACCGTGACGCCCGAACACGCTCAGGTACTGGCAACCATTGGTGACGAATCTTTCGTTAAAGTTTTGAAACAATTTCTCGCGAGGGCTATGTCGGGAACGACGGGCGATAACTCCGCGAAATACGGGCCCACATACCGCGCCATCATGGCTTACATCGAATCTTTGGGTGCACATGTGCGAACCATCGTATCCGACCTGGCCTCGCATTTGACTATGACGCCCGAAGAACTTGACAGCGCGGAGAAAAGAATCAGACACCACCAAAAAGGAATGTCTAGAACTGTTAACTCGTGGATAGACCCCCAAAGCACTTTCAACTCTACACAACGCAGTTCCGAGACCAACACGCTCTTCGCCCTTATTTCTCATATTTTTGACGTCAGGCGAGCCTCGGGCGACGCGGAAACTATATCTCTCACACCTATGAACATCAAAACGTTTCTCAGAGGGAAGAACGCCCCTGAAAGTAAAAGAATCTCGGTAAAAGTACCCAGCTCTATGCCAGAAGTCGTCGAGGAGGAAGGGGCCAAAATCTTATACAGAATGAACCGTGTTGCTGAACCCCCCTGCGACCTTACCGTGAATTTCGATATGCCGATCAAACTGTCGGTGAAGATGGAAATGTTTCAATTCGAGGCCAAGGAAGAGTGCGAGGATGATTGGAGTAACGTATCGACGACAGAAGATGGCGCGAAATATAAACCTTTCCAAATATTGAAACCCGACCAAGTGACCAACTATGTGTCTAAGCCCGCACACCTGTTGGCGGCCGAAGTCGTACGGTCCGATCTAGCTCTAAGCAAG
The DNA here is from genome assembly GCA_030265315.1 of Mopalia swanii. Classification (NCBI taxonomy): domain Eukaryota; kingdom Metazoa; phylum Mollusca; class Polyplacophora; order Chitonida; family Mopaliidae; genus Mopalia; species Mopalia swanii. Next base: position 70,330 of record JARDVA010467342.1, on the reverse strand, counting down.
CTGGGACTTCCCGATTCCACGTCCGATTGCTACCATAACCGAGCTGTTTCGTACGTGATGGAGTACCTTCTGAATAAGGGGAAGAACAACGAGTACCAACACCCGGCTCTTATCAAGAGGATATTAATGGACATACGCTCGGTCGTAGATAAAAGCATCGCTGACATGAAGTTAGCTATGGACGTTTTAAAACAATACGTCTGGCCAGAAAACGCGGACAAGTGCTGCCAGTTCATCGCTCACATCTCTACCAAAAGAGCCGTTGATCAATATCTCCAGAATGTTTTAGAACACAGCCCGGAGTTGACGGCTGTTATGCATGCCATAATAGTATTGGCGGAACTCTATGGGGTGGGCTTCAATTGTAATTACGGTTTGTACGACGGCGAATATGAACGCGACACCGGTCTGGTACAGGTAGTGGTCGCTGGAGCTTTGCGCCTCTTCACGGGACCTAAGGGCGGGGATCTATTGAATCGACCGAAGGACCAACCCCAAAAGAGAACGAAGCCGTTGAAGACTACGATAATGGACTGGTCCATCAAAACCGACGAACGCATAGGGTTCTCGACGTTTTCGGATATCGGCTCTTTTGTTATGTCGGAGGTTATTATGCTTTCGGCGTTTAACAGCTACAATGGCAAAGGGGGTAACACCGAAACCTTTACCAAACTAAAGTCTCCGCGAGGCTTTATGAAAAACAGCGTCCCGGCCGTGGTGACCCAGCTGCGAGGCGAAGAGGTGCACAAATGCCATTCTATTATCAAACGGCACATGATACATTTCGCGCAGCCAGTGCGCGGAGCATCCCTTCCGATTAGGGATATGGTGCGTTTTCAGACTAGCGAATATGTGGCCAACCTAGTCGAGAACCAAAAAGTTACCCCTAAGAAACTGGCAGCCTATTTTGCGCAGGAGAACGGAATCGACACTGACGAGGGTGGGCGCGTCGCCCATATGGATGAGTCGGCCATCATAGCCAAGATAGCCGAGACCTGTTTCCCGGACGAGAACTTGGCCGATGTTACACGTTCAATCGGCGATATTATTTTACCCGTATTTGTCGGCAAAATAGTAGAGGACGATGCCGTTTTCGATTTTGGCGATGAGGACGAGGAGGACGACGACGATGATGAATAAAAAACAAAGGAAGGGTTAATATAATTTTGAAAAAAAAAAAACAACGTTTTTTTCTTTTATTGATCGAGAACGTCGTAAGCTTTGGCTAAGACGGTTCTAAACGAGCTAGAACAATAACCCCTGTCTTTGAATTTGCCATAATAATAGCCGCGGGTGTAGTATATAACGTTGTTGGGTAGTTCCCTTGCAGGGTCTTCGCCCGGTCTCGGGTTTATTTCGTCGCCATCTACTAGACATGTGTCGACTGAGCCGACGGTGACGTTCGATAGCGCCGGTATGACTCGGCGGCTAAGCTCTAGATAAAGGACGAATACCATCTGTCGGCCCCATTCCACGATCATGGCGCTAACCATCCTGTCCAACATGGCTTGACGTGGCACCGTCCATTCGTGACCGTCTTGTATAAACTGGCGTTGTTCTGCGGTCCGTTGGTATATCTGCGCCTCTAATTCTTTTATTATGCCCAACAACTCGTCGCTTTTTCCCACGCCGCGCGCATCGGAAAACGTGGTCAATTCAAACAGTGCCCGTATATTACCCCCCTCGCATCCGAATAAATACTGATGGAGAACGTCTACCATTGGTGTATTATCAGTGTCGGTTGTCCTGAATCGCCTCGGCATACATATGCGGTAAAACTCGTCTCGCAGAGTTGGGAGACGACCGGACCCCAAATTCTGGGACACAACGCAGACGGTCTGACTGGAAAGTGCTGACTCGAGCCTGTCGTCTTCCGGCGTTTCTATCCAATATTTCGTGGTCTCGAGAAACATGACCTCTAGATATTCCGGTTCTATAGACGAGAATACGATCTCGTTTACAATGTTGGAGAGGCTGAGAGTCGGCTCTTTGACGACGTCCTCTACGAGGTGGCGCGTCTCTTCGTACGATAAGGTACTTACGTGAACGACTTGAGAGTCACCAGCCGTTGTTCGGTTACGTTCTTCGCACATGGACACTATGTCGTCTCCGCTCATGGACTGAACCATGTTTTCGAGATCTTCGCCGCAGTTGATCTCCACGTCGAGCTTGCCCGGTGCCACCTTAGAGACGATCGCGTCTTCAGGGGGCGAATGTATCATCTGTACCATGTCGGCACCGTGAATAAGCCCGCCCGCGTTCAAATACGTCGCCATAACCGCGGTTGTGAGCGCATCTCTATCGTTTAGGTCGCGGCGTTGGTGGTCTTTGGAACATTTTCGAAGGACGCTCGCTATGGGGTCTCCGCGCATGCCTATGAGGTTAAGGTTGGCTTCTATTATCAAATCTGCGCCTTCTTTAGTTGACGCCCGGTCGGTGAACTCCCTGACAACGCTGGCCGCTCTTTCCCCGACAGCGGCATCACCTCCGGCCGTCGTGAGCCATAAACGTGCATCGTCTTTGGTGTACGCCTTAAAGGCGGTTTTCTTAGTCGATCCGTCTAGAGCACACGCGCCCACCATGACGTCTATATACCTTTCCCCCAATTTCGGGAGTACGGTACAGTACAGTATATCGGACATTATAGGAGAGGGAGTTACCGACGCGAAGTGCGTTAGATACCAGGGGCCAACCTCAGTAAATTAGTAGTGTAGGTCGAGCTCGTGATGTCGTTGTAAAGGGTGACCGAGCATATTATAGCCACGGCTAAGTCGTCCGTCGCGTGCGAACGTTTGCCGCTTATTTTATAGCTCTTACGTCCCGTCGGCGTGGTCATTTTTCGTATGGTTAGGGCGTCCATTTTGTCGGCTATGTGGGTGGGTATGTTAACTTTGCCTGTCAGCGAGAACGATATGAGTAATTTGGCCAGGGTAACATCGCTGGTATTGGCGGACGACTTGTTGTAACAAGAGTAGAAAAACTCGCAAAATCTCTTCACTTTGTCCGCCCCGAGTCTATACCCCAAATTATACGACGTGTTAGCACGTTCGTCATATATCTCGGCTAGCTCTTCTTCGTCGCGGATCATGCTCCGAATAACCGAACTATGCGGGGTCGTAGAAGGGCTATAAATCGTACCGTTGCCGCGTACCATGATCGCGTTTTCCGGACCCATCCTGCCTGCGCGAGCAGCGAACCTATTGTAAGGGTCGAACACATCTACGTCACTCTGCGCTAGTTTACGCCGCTTGCTCTCTCTCAGTTCTTCTCGGCTTTTGCGTTTAGGACCGATTTCGATCACTGTGCATAAGATGGTTACTTGGTGAGCGGCTAAGTGGAGGTACGTCTCTTTCTTCAAAAGTTTTCCGCATATGACCCAAAAACGGTCTAAAGATATGCTGTTGGCCTCCGGAACCGCGATGAACGATTTGAAAAAACCCCCGTATGTTTTTGTTATCGCGCTTACCGCGGTCATAAACACCGTGGCAAGAGCTAGTGACGAGTCCATGCTTTTCCGTTCGACCCAGGCTGTTTCGAATTCTTCTACGGCCAGTATGACGTATCGGTATTTCAACTTTTCCCCGTCGTTCTCTATTCCGCGTGCCACGAACGACATCGCGTGGTGTGATTGGTCTCTGTCTGTGGGGGCTGGATCTATGTAAACGACGACGTCCGTGGCAAACACGATATCGCTTTTAGTGTCGAAGTAAACGTAATCTTTTACGGGTATACGCTCTAGTATTATATGAGTTCGCCCCGGTATACTAGTTAGTGTGATCTTGGACAAATCCACGCGGTCTAGGTCCTCGGTATTCATTCCCGGTGGAAGGACTCCTATCTCCGACATCATGGCCAGTTTGCTTTGTTCTTTGGTATCCTCTTCTTCGTTACCCATGCGCTTCGAGAAGGCTGTAGACAACTGTTTGAAACCGGTATCGGTGTTGATGTGCAGCGGCTGCGAAAAAAAATGGCACGGACATCGCGTGACGGTCAGCCTCTCGGCTCTTATCATAGCCAGGCAGTGGGCCGAACAGACGTAACATACGTTGCACATAAGCATTTCGTCCATCCTAACGCTGCTTAGGTCTACGAAGGTCCTCGAATCCTGCCCACTTTTCTGAGACGACATGCATATCATCCTGGTCTTACCGGTGGCTAGCATTGGCATAACCTCGGAATATATGGCGGGTTTGATGAAGTTTGTCTCGTCCACGTAAATCAGGTTGAAGGTTTGGCCGCGTAGCGCGTGTTGTTTAGCGTATACCCTACAAGTTAGCTTATTCACGGATACCCTAAGGCCGTTGTCTAGCATGCCCGTGTGATCGCGTTTGAAAAAGTGTACTTCAACGGTCCTGTTCCGTTGGCGAGACGCGCTCTCGCAGGCGTAATAGTAGTCGCCAGGGCTGACCTCCCCGCCCGAGTTTCTCCGGCGCTTGTTAAACTCTTCGAATTGATAGCGATTGTATAGTTCTATCAGGGACTCCACGTGTTTGCTCACCATGCCGTATGCGGTGTCAACCAGGGACAGATCGTGTGCGGTGTAAAGCGCCAGAGTGCCCGCGTTTGGACACATCGCTAGGCATAAAGCTATTAGTGTCTCGCTGAACGACGACTTGCCGCAGCGTCTAGGCACTACGTAACCGGACGTTTTCGTATCGAATCGTTTGGAGATCATCTTGCATTTAACGGGAGTCAACCAATCTAGTCCGAGTACGTTCTTTACGAAACTAAATATAAGCTCCCTATATGCGCCCAAACCGCATCTCTCTATCATAGAGAAGAGCGTGTCTATGAGCATGAGTTGTTGAAAGGGTAATCGATAGAATTTTTGGGCGGCCATCAGTTCACTGCCCCCTTTCGCCGTCATCGTGAGCATCTTGTACCACCTGTTATCCGTATAACAATTTACGAAAGTGAAAAAATGGTCTAGTTCGCGCTGTTCGGTCTCGGTCAGGTTGAAGGGCGAGCGGGTTGTCGCCACATTTACGCTGTCTCCGATTCTGAATTGCGCGGCGATCCGATCTGTCACCCGTCGTGTCGCCGCTCGTCGCTTTTTAGCGGTTGTGTCGCATCTCGAGGCTCGCGGTAGCACCGAGTCTGTCATGGTAGGCGAGTGCATTAAACCCGTACAGCGCCCCGATATGATCTCGATTCCTGCGCATGGCGTATGGTAACCCAAACCCGGCGTAAAACTCGGAGGTAGTACGAAACGGTCGTATCTACTCTTGATGATGAAACTCCGCTTCGAAAACATTTCTTACACTATAAAATCCCTATTACCCCTATTCCTGGTTATCATTAGTGTGAAGAGACCCGTTGGATAGACATGTATTCCCTATCCATGAACCGTGATCGCCGCGATTTGGAGACTATTACAAGTCAAATCTCCAAGATGGAAAGTAAAGCAAACAGGATACGCAGACACATGTCGAACTGCGAGGATTACGGGGACGTAATGGCCAGTCTAGCTGATATCGATATAGACACTATTTCTGGGACGCGGGCGCAACACATACTACATAGGGTTATTGAAGCATGTATGCACCGGACCGAAACGGGTAAAGAAGAACCCGGTGTAGCGACAGGTATAAAAGCCCGTGCGTATGCTGATAATCAATCGGCATGCTTCAGGCAATTGGCGAAGCGAACTGGGACGGGAGCAGTATTCGAGCGACTCTGTCTTGTAATCGACAAGGTCGTGCCTGAGGTGATCGTTAATGCGGTCAAAGAATCGGAGAATAATAGCTTCTTTTACGGCGCTTCCCGCGATCAGGGTCGCTACGATCACGTCGTCATGCAGCAACCAAAATTTCCGGAGATAAAAAAACTCGCCCAACGCATGAGGACCAGTCAGTGGAACGAAAGCGAGATTAAACCGGGAGACGATCTGAAATCGTGGCGGGAACTTCGGCCTCACGAGCGCCACAGCGTTGAGGAAGTATTGGCTTTTTTCGCCGTCGGGGATACGGTCGTCAGGGACAACATTTCGATCTTCAAGGACGCGTTCCCGTTGCCGGAGTTTCAAGATTTTTTCGATCAACAGATCGTTAACGAAAGCGTACATCAGACCGTGTATAACAACTACCTGTCGACACTCGTCGAAGAACCTCGGCGAACTGAACTCTTACACGCATATTCCGATCCCTCGCATCCCGCCTTAAAACGGAAGATCGAATGGTTACAGAACATCATGAGTGCGCGTAATTCGAGCTTAGGTGAGAAGGTCGTCGCGCAGATCGCGATGGAGGGTATCTTATTCTCTTCTTCGTTCGCGCACATGATGAGATTCCCGGGAAATGAGATGGCGCAGTTGGTATTGGGTAACCGGTTTATCAGACGAGACGAGTCGTTACATTGCCTTTTCTATATTAAATTATGGCATCTGATGGAGAACAAGCCGTCAGTCGAGCGTACCAAGGCCATACTTTTGGAAGCCGTAGAAGTCGAAGAAGAGTTTGCCCGAAGTGCTATTGTACAGGACGCGAGGAATATGACGATATGCGGTATGGTCCAACACATCCACGCCACAGCCAATTTATGGTTCGAGGCCATGGGGTTTGACGCGCCCTTTCTGGACGAAGACGGGACGCCAGAAGTCACACCGTTCGGCTTTATGTCCACGAACGAAGCTGATACGAAGGCTAATATTTTCGAGATAAAACCTACCGAGTATAGTATCGGTGAAGGACAAGTCGATTACGGCTTCATAGACGAAACATGAACATGGAAGAAAATAATAACATATATTTAGTCTTTTTTATCCCCCCCTTTCGCCTCTTTTGGATCGAGTTTAGTGAGCGCGGTTAAAACGGCTTTATTCTGTTTGTCTCGATTTTTATCGCGCGCTTCTATTTTACGATCCGCTCTCCAATCGGTAAAGATTTTTCTACAATTTGGCACGAATAAGAACAGAGCCAGTAAAAAAGCCAATAGCGTCAATCCCGTTTGACCGAAAATGAACGCTAGGATCTCTCCTACGTGCCCACCGAACACGCCGGTTGTAAAATCCTGAACGGCTTTTCCCCAGTCAGTTGCTCTGTCCACTTCTTGATCTGTGAAGTCGCACGCTTTGGCTAACCCTTCGTCCACTTTGTCCGCGTACGCTTTGATCCCGGCTTTCGAGAGTTCGGTGGCCTTCTTAAAGTCCACGCCGTATTCATGGCTAGCCTCGATCCAGTTGCTTACGTTGTCCACTACCTCGAACTTAATTTCGGGCACGGGTATGGGGGGGAAAAACTGGTCAATACTTTCGGTGTAAGACCGCACCCCTTTTAAGTCCTCGGGGTCGACGAAGGCCCTTAACATAGCCATATTTCTGTGGTAAATCTGTGTAATCGTTGGTATGCCGTGATCATGAACGGAACACCCCGTCCATCGCGAGGGTATGTGGAAATGGGTGGCGGCGAGTGAACACATACAGGGCACCTTAATCCTACACATATCGCACGGGGATACGTGTCTGGTAGGGTAGATGGGTGATGAGGGACAAGATAATAACCAATCGCGAGTATCGCCACCGCTGTGTACCAGGAACGTGTTGTCGCTAGTTAGTTGTATGGCCGAGCCCAACGGCGGATTCTTGGTGTAACCTATGTCGCAGTACTTTTCCACGCCATCGTGGTCATCTGTGAAAATTGCGTATGCGCACGTCATGTCCGTCATCGAGCTAGATTTGCTTACCGGCAAACCGTGTCCGCAACTCATGATACCGGCGACACCCCCACGACAGGTCAAATAAAGGGCTGTACTGAGCTCGACGTATGTCGTCGAGTCCTCGCTAACCCCTATGAAGTCCGGGATGTTTTTAACCATCGTATAGCCGGTATCGTTTGTGTCGCCATTTTTTTGGAGGCCAGATAAAACCGGCACCGGGAAACGGTCTACCCGGTATAAAGGCATTCTACCCTTTGCGCGGTACATAGGCATCTCTAAAGTAACCAAGAGATGTGTGCTAGTCCTGGCGTACGAAACGTGTTTGATTTGGTAGTAAAACGCCGGATCGCCACTGAGTAGTGTATATTGGGAATAGATGTCTTGGGTTAAAACTTGGCTATTGATGTAACGCAATATTCTCTCAACCATTGGTTCCGTGATAAGTCCGGTCGAGAGGAACCCCGAGGCAAGGTTAATAACGCCTTCGCTCCACATCTTGTTCAGCCTATACCAATCCTCGGCAATCATCTGTATTCGTATAAGAGATGGGTCTAGCTGGGAGACGACACGCTCGGTTATTTTCTTAAGCGTAAAGAGTTCATCTTGGAGATGCTGCGCGCTTCTGTTAAAGTCCAAGTGGTGTTGTTCTATAGCGGCCTTCGTAGCGACAACTTTTGCGACCAAAATCGTGCCCTCGCGCTCTATGGCGGTACCCCTGGCGTCCACGTCAGCTAAAACGCTGGCAAGTTGGCGGGTATAACCGAGGATGGAATCGTAATTGTCCCTGACCGCGCTACCCAGTGCATGCAGATGACGTCTGAGAGCTTTCATGGCGTTTGGTCCGGGCATATGGAATAAGTCGGCCAAAGCCTGTCCTATTGAATGCGAAGAGTGCTCGTCCACTTCGTCGGAGCCCGCGTAAACGTCTAAAGTTGAGTTTACTTCGGTTGGCGTTTCCCGTTTGTGACGACTTGTCGTGGCGTTCCCGGCGAGTTTGGCTAGGGTTGTTATTGGAATGGTGTCCAGCGCCAACCCTAGTTCCCTCTTTCCGCGGGCCCATCTTTCATAAACAGCTACGTTAGTCCTGCCTATGAGATAATTGATTTCATTGCAAATCGATACCATATTATCTACAAAACTGTCGCATGTGATATTGGATATTTTTGGTATGGTAAATTTGGGAACTTCTAGCATCCACGTGTGTGTATAAAACCCCGTGCCCCCTGAGTCCAATATTTCACCCACTCGATCGAAGTTTATCCCATACCCCGGCCTTTGCCGAGTGAGACGCTCGTCGCCGCAGACGACGCACACCATAGTAAACCATATAATAAACATACCCTTATACGTAAGTATATACGGAGGATTTACGCTAGATAGGGAAGTTTATCCACATTTGTTTTATTTTCATATATCGCCGATCCATCAGTGCTTCACATGCCCGACAAATTATGTGCCAAAGATCTCCATCTAAACCCGAAGTGGATGTCGTGATCTCTTAACATATGTTCAATAATCAAACTCCGCTGGGAAAATTTACAGCGATGTACTTGAAGGCCCACGTCTACCGCGTCGGCTATGAAAGGTAGCATACAGGAGTGATTGTTGCCCTGGTACACATTCGTTTCTACGGCCACCCCTCTTGCGTTTACCGCGCACATAACATCGCTTCCTGGGGAGATATGGCGCCATAGTGAATCATGGCACGTTTGACCGGGGGGTAAGACGGTTTCGACTTCCCTCAATACGTCTCTCATGAAAGGGAACTTCGCCTCAGCCCAGTCGTGTAGACATGAAATCATGGCATCCCAAGACACGAGCGGACCGTCAAAGTTGTACGTGTAGAGAGTAGAATCTTCCTTCCGCATTTTCTCCGATATGGCAATTACCGTGTCTTCTGGGTAAACATTGTTACCGTCTTGAAACATCTCGAGTATCTCTTTCGCAGAGAACCGTTTCAGTCCCCCGGGTCGACGGCATCCGCTGATGTTCCCGTATCTAGTACGGTTAAAAGCGGTTCTCTGTCCGGGTTTATCCAAACCGTCGTATCCCTTGCGCGGTTTTCTCTTGGTCTCTACCGGGCGCCTGTGGATATAATTAGTACATATCCTCATACCCGCTTCGTGTCCCATCGACACCGCTTTGTCTCTGTTCCTGGACTGCGTGGTAAGATCGCAGAGGACGGCGCGCATCTCTGGAATGTTAGAGAGGTCGCACCAAACGCATCCTCCGGCCATACGTCTTACGGTGTTAAAATCGCCGTTCTCTTTATACGTACCGTGGTGGTTGCAGAGGTTGTGTAAGACCAAGACAACCTTTATCTTTCTAACCAGCTCAGTCCAAATTGTGGTTTGTTTCTGATCAACGGCAGCGTTACGTTCTTCGGTGGTTTCAATGGAGTGCGTGTTATTTTTCCTGCCCGTGAGACTGAAAAGAGAACTTACCCGCGGTCCCGTCCCTGTTAGTACGAGGTCGGCGCCGGTTCTCTGTGTCCCTATATGTTCTCGCGAAGATAGGACCCCGCGCGCGTCTCGTTCTCTCTCGCCGGTGTAGTCGGCCACCGTAACGCCGATCTGTCCAGTGGCGTAAAGGTCGTCGCACATGAACGTTGTGTGGTTGACGTGTTTACCCACGGTGTCATCGAACCACCTCCGGGAAACTAATAGGCGCGTGTCTACGGGCATTGTCTTGTTGTTAAGCGTGGTGGAAATATCGCCCCTGTTGCTGTAAATACAAGGACCCACCACCCCCGTATCTGTCCCGTGTTTACCACGGCACGTATACATACGTTCGTATACGTATTTGTTCACGAAGGAGTATATTTCGTCTAAACACAGCTGTTCATAATCAGTTCTCTCTTCGGAAAATGATTCGCGCTGTCTGAACATACTTACGTTGAGTAAGGCGTTCTCCGTCGCACCTACAATAGACTCGTCTCCTCGCATGAGCGTTTTACAGCAACCTACTATCTGATGAAAATATACCGACAGCGGGTCGAACTCTCGTACGGCTTCTTCGAGATCCATGTCGGACGCTATCGCGTACCAGGATAGCGCCGTTCCTACCGGTGTTACGGCCAATCTAGACGTTATACCGCGCGTTCCGTTAAATCCGGTCCTCATTGCGTATCTGCATATCGCGCAACCTCGGGTACGGTCGCGCATCGCGCCAGAACTCCAATGCGTTATGTAAGAGCGGCACATGTCTATACATTTGGAATCGGGTGCGAGGAACTGTCCCATAAACACGGCAACTCCTACCTTACATCTCTTATCGTTCATGTGCTTAGAATTTTTTTCGCGATTCGTCGCCCGACTGTATCGGGCTCGCGCCCGGTACTGGTTTAATATGTGGGGTCTAGGGGACACGGTGACTCAAGACGAGCGCGGAAAGATGTGAGCCGATTTAACCTGCGAAAATACCGATATAAATAGCCATGTGGATTATTAGTCTCCTCTCATTTTTTATCAAAGACGATGACCGTATACATCACTGTATATTGCGACGGTAATACGATAACCGCTTTCTCTGATTCTTCGCTTAAAAAAGGAGAGTTATCATACGACGACGACGCCATATCCTGTCTTCGGAAAAACTTCATCGAGGGGACACGGACGGTTTCTGGCCTACTCATATACACCTTTTACGGTAATCCAAAAGGCCTCTTGAAAAAACGGAAGTCTGTCGCCAACCAAATAGTTTTTACTATAAAAAACGGCCCCGGAGACGCGTTTCATTTCGGACATCCCGAGAATGAAAAACTTCTCCTGGCCGCTTTGAAGATCAGGAAAGATGTGTCGAAACCGGACGATCTCTCCATCTTTGAGATCTTAGACCTGGACACCGCTGACAAAACCGTTCTCGCGCGGGTCCGGCAGTTTACTGAGATTGTGGAAGAAACGCCTCCTCGCGACAACATACCCAAGGCGATCGAAATAACCGCCGGCCACCTATTCGTTTTCAAGAGCGAAAAAGCTGTCAACAGCGCGTGGGCTAATCTAATAAAGACCGGATCTATAACGACAGAGGAGTTTCCGGATCACGAGTTACTAGCAGCCTGGGTCAAATCGCAAGGCCGTCAGACTATGATCGAGCCCTTCGTAGGCCATATACTTCAAACCCATGTTAATTGGGTAGATTCCACGTCGTTCGTGTGCGACGGCGAGAATATGGTCCCGGTTTGTAAACTTGAATTGACACATATCGTACTCCCACCGGGTGATAAAACACTCGTATCACTTGCTCCCACACACGCCGTTATAGCCGTCGAGGACAGAGGTTTGGTCTACGAGTCGCCTATTTTGGAAGGTACGGTGATGCCACAAAAGTTCGAACGGTTTATGACCGCTCTAAGGGAGAACACCTCGTGGGTAACGCGAGTAGTGCGAGCGCTATCGCCAATGGTAGAACAACGCCCTACGCCCGAAAATTGGCGTACCGGTTTCGGGTTGCTTTGGTCATGTATCACGGAGAACGAACCCGTGATTAAACGCGGTACAAAAATTAGTGACTATAAAGAACTCTCCATACCCGGAATATATCCACCAGAGGTTCGTGTGAGAAGGGAAATGAAAAAGAAATGTGCGGGACACGACAATATTCACACTCATAAGGCGCTGCTAGCCGGCATAGACCCCGAAGACTTGAGAGACGGATTTTACGATCTCGTGAGGATTTTACTCACGCGATAAAAAAAAAACAAAAATAAATTATTTATAAAATTCAATTTTATTTGCGTACGACGATCGCCTCTGTCTCCACATCTTCACTCATGGTATCCATGAGGCAAGTCATATCCCACGTCTTAGCCATGTGAGAGTGGTGTAAGAGCTGCATTCGGATTTGTCTTACCGCTTCTCTGAGCTCTTTCCTCAATACGTTGTCGCTTGTTATCTCCGGCCCGTCAAAAGACGTCTGTATAAATATTTGATCTCCGTTCTTTCGGTCGGTAAACACCGCGCGCATTTTAAACATGAAGGGGAACGGGTGGGGACCTAAAACGGAGTGTACTTGGTCAAGGTACAAGGTAACCATGTCTTCCCATACTTTGTCGGCTCGGTGTCCCATGATGAATGCCTGCGAAATTTTGACCGTGTGAAGTGTTATGCCGTGCTCAGAACCGGTCGGTCCCATGTAGGTTAGGCGGTCTCTCGCCGGTCTAGAGGCACCAACTTTTTTGGCATACGCATACATGTTAACACCGGGAACATACGACGGCACTCGGTCACTGGTTGACATTTTTTTTATAAGGTATGATAAAAACAATCCGGTTACTTTAAATACCGGAGAACATATCCCCTCCGACGATTTTTCGCGCCGCGCTTGTGGGTATTCTGTACGGCGAAAGTACTGCCATTTTCGAAGGGTTCCATGGTAGATACACGTCCCCGCTCGATTTGAACGGTCTGGCGTCGGCTTCGTTCAGAGTTTTATCGTCCGTAAAGTGACTGTAAGGTACACTATATCCCATACGAGCGGGAACGTGTAGATCGTCGAGACCGCCTTTGCCCCTCCTGTTGTACGGAACGTAGGGTAAACTGACGCGCTCCTCGCGGAGTTGTCGACCCAATGCGTTTTGCATGGACTTAGACTCTGTGTCCGTGAAGAGACCGATGTGAGCGTTTCCCATATCCATAGCGCGCTCCAAAGTTAAAGTGGTGTCACAAACAGGCGTCTCCGATCTCGTGTCGCAGATAGTTTCTATGCGCAAAAAATCGTGGTCTTCGTGGCCGATGGTCGTACCGCTAGGCGTGTACATCTGGTTGTAGACAGCGCCCAGATTGCTAAAGTAAGGGTTCCTACTTTTGACTTCGCTTTGGTAGAAATTACGGAAGGCTATGGTGGACACTGGTTCTGCCGTGGCAGCCTCGTGAAGGGCGATGCCGGTGTAAGGCATAGGCGCGTTGCTTGGTTTTTCGCACGGCCTGATGATACCGACGTACGCCTCTTCTGGTTTGTAGTAAGAACCTTTGTAGATGGTTGCCAGACGGTCGTCTTCTGAACGTAAGAGTTCACGTTTCATAACCTCTTTGGACGTCTCCAAACCCTTCAAGCCGTCTATAAGCCGAAGGAGATCTCCCGCAGTAGACCTAGTAATTGAGTCGATGGCGACACGTGGGCGACCGTCAGCTTTGGTCGCCATGCCTCCGGCTGTAGGGTTGGGCCAAGCGGCTGTGGCTATAACCGCGGCGCCGCCGTACATGTTACTTACGGTCTGTATCTGCACGGGTACGGTGCCTTTAATAGCTCCCGAGGCCTCGACGTTGACGCGTATGTTCATGGGAGTGACGATCATTCCCATGGCGTTGGGTTTACTGACGATGATGTCGTTCGAGATGATGTTTTCTTTGCGAATAAAGTCCACCGCCAAACCAGTCGGGATACGTCTGTATATGTCCTCTGCAAAAGTTATCGGGTATGTATAAGCGCACATCATCATAATGGTTGCGACTTTATGGATCATAGTTACGTCGCTAGCCATGGCGATATTGTATATGTTGGCACCTATAGTGGGCGCGTACTCGGTATAACCGCTGGCGAGTATGGGGGACTTTAGCAAGAATTTGTCCCATTCACCGCGATTTTTAACACTCGATGCGCTAAATTTGAGAGCTTGGGCCGAACCGGTGACGGAACATTTCATACGACATCCAGTTACTACAGGTAGTATGGCCAAAATGGTGATGCTATGAATATCAGAAGCCCCGGATATGGTTGCTATGTCTGTGGGTGCGTACAACTTTTTTAATGACTCGAGCAGCTCACCGGCAATTGCTTCAATACCGGTATGAACTGTTTTATTCTCGGCGGTATGAACTATTTTATTATCGGTCACAATAGACGCCTCCGTGGCAATATCTTTGGCGAATTGCTCTAGGCGAGAATTTATGGACTTGTATGCCGTGTCATTCGTAATAAGCATATTACCTCTTCGCAAATGCGCTGCACGCTTTACCACGTAATCAGGTATGGCGGCCATAGTCGGGCGCCTACGACAAGCGTATTCGGCCTTATTGTCGTCCCTCGCCGTTGTGTAAAACTCGAAAAATGGGTGGAATTCCGTCTTGAGCAGCTGTGCCCTGAGCTCTACATCGCCTTTACTGTTGACGTAGTCTTTAAAAATATTCGGTTTATTCCTGACCAGTTTCAACGTATCCGAATAGAGGCGGACGATCTCGCTTAAATTTTTCCCACGTGCCTCACCAGCGGCTATTACCTGCGCGTTGAGTTTGTTTAACAGATTGGCCCCGTCGTATAAATATGGTTGCATGAAAACCGTCATGAGCTCTTCCGGGCCGAAGCGGTGTACTACCCCGCTGGCGACTTGGGGAGTATTCATGATCACGTCTCGCTCTTTAAATAGGGAGTGGGCGTGTATCGCGCTGGATTTTTCCGCCCCGTCGACGACACTACTCGACCAGGCAGTGATGGTTTCGTTATCGAGGTCAAAATCACCCACGGTGACCCTCATTATTTCGCTTCTAGTGCTGACGCCGGTAGCGGTTTTATCTCTATCGTGGTGACTTTGTGGTCCGCGAGGTACTTGTTCGCGAATAATGTCGAGCACGACGGCCCCCATTCCGGTCTCGACGTATTGGCACCTGTGGTTAACGGGTAGGTTGTACAGCCAGTTGCGAGCGGCATCGGGTTCGTCGAAGCGGACATCGTCCCCCTCCTTCCTAGAACCGAACACCCGACGCCCGATCTTCGACATCGCAACTACACCGCTGTCGTCCTCGTTAGTGACGACTTTGTATATGGGGAAGTCTTTCGGCTCCACGGTCGATGTTATTTCTTCCGGAAACTCTGGGTCGCCTAAAAGAACGGTCGATATTTCCGCCGTGTCTCTTCTATACGCGCACTCGTTTAGGAGGCTTATCGGAATTCCACCGATTCGCCGACCAGACTTGAGGAGATTTTTTAGTTGAACACCTGTGCTACCGGCCATGACGTGTTGGCTGACGCCCATATAACCGACCATTTTTAGGGGTGTGCCGCCGTCGTCAGGCACTATGTCCAGCCCTTTGGCCGCGTCGCCGTTGCCGTATATGTTGTTTGTGGCCCTGTCGGCAACGTCTAACAGCCTAATCAAGAAGTTGACGTCCTTGCCCATAGCGAAAGTCTCGTTCACGGTCGTGTCTACGAAAGCCTTGGACAGGGTCCTTAATAGCTCTCGATCGCGCACCCACGGCCTCATATCTAACCGTGATTCGGGCTGAGACCCTATGGGGGTGACAAAATGTTCGGTAACCTCGCATAGGGGTAGAGGGATAGAACTGGCCCTAAGAGCTTCTCTCGCGCCTGTCACGGTGGACATCATAACCGATTCCTGCGCCGCAACGATGTCACTCGTAAAAAGTTCTTGTACCATCCCTATCATGGCTTGAGCGCTTTTTTTGCGTTCCGCATCTTTGATCGGGTTGGTTTCTATTTCGTCGTCACCGAGAGTTGCCGGGGCTGTTTTGAGTTGTGCGGCCACGGTCTTAACTATGTCCGCCGCTCTCGCCGGTAGTTTGAAAAAAGCCGCGCGTTCCGTCGTTTCGTACTTGCGCTCCATCAAAATGTCTGTCGAGCTGTTGGGCGTCTCGTCGCTCCGTAATAGTCCGGCGGGATGGGTTATTTTCGCGTGTACCTCGTTTCTGAGCTCCCCGTGGAGGGTCGGTGAATAGCACAGGTCGAACACGCTTCCCAGCGGGGAAAAAGCCATCATGTCTTCCGTACGCGGGGCTACCGTAACGATCGTCTTGATGGCATCCGGTTCATGCAAAAGCGCTGCGTAATCCATCTCACCCGGTGCCATGGCGATCTCTTGTCCTCGGGGAGATGTCAGAGAGGCTACTACTCGTTTGATTAGATTTCTTTGAAGTCTGTTGTTCGGCACGCCGGTAATTTTCGCGGCTCTCGTCGGAAGACTGCCTCGGTTCAAGCCTCCTGGGGCTTGGAATGCGGGCATGGTACCGTTGAATTGCGCCATTATTGTTTTTGTTTTCCTAAAATAAAGATCGTTAGTATCTCTGGAATGTTTTTTTCAAATGCCTGTCGAATGGTCGACAACGGAGTGAATGTAACCCAAGAGCGTATGCGCGTATATATTTTTTAATCGTTCGTCTCAATGGACGACCCTTCAAAATATAGGTTCAACTATGGTTAGTGGACACTCGTCGTCCACCCAGTCGCGTGGCCACGTCAAATGCGTTCCCGGTTCTTCATCCACTATGTACGGGTCGGCAGCCAGTACTCGTTTCCATGTAGGATCCACGGCGCTCAACGAGGTCGATATACGGTCGATATAACGTTGTACTACTGGCACATCTATACCCGTGTCATAACTGTACGTCGCCGCAACTCTGAGCCCGTTTCGGACACTGTGTTCATACGAAACAGTAACAGTGAAAATGTATTTCGCGGCCTTATTCATATGTATGGTCGTCGCGGCTTGAGTCATCATTTGCAAGTAGTGTTTACCCGATAGGGTCAACATAAAAGGCGCCTCATCGAAATTTATTGTGAAACAGCGATCCTGGACGTTCTTAGGGGTATCTGGGTAAAATGTCATGGAAGCTTTCCCCACATTACGTCTCAATAGTCCGTCTAGATCGTAAAAGCAGGCGGCGTTTTTCACCTTCTTCATTTTGGGGCGCCCATTAGCCCCGGTAACAAGCTTTTTTATCGAAGGCTCCGCCAGGTGGGGTGTTAAATCGCCCGAAATAAGTCTGAGTGCGGATAATTTTGGAATATTACATCTCTCGTATACGTGCCCGCTTCTTTTGAAGACCGCCGGAAGACCTTTTCTGTTCTTCTTCGTGTAGTACCCCCATATGTTCCACGATTCTGTTTCCTTCGAAGGTATGATGTATTTACCCCCGATAAGTTTCTCTTTAAAAAGGTTTGTCGCTAACCGCTCCGCTTCCTGTATGTTCCCGAGTAAGTGGGCTGTTTCTATAGGTACCAATTCCGAGGCGCGCGCGCAGCTCTGCTCCCGTTGCATGGTTTTGATCTCGTGTATATAATATGGGGCACCCAACTGGGCGAGCGCGGCCAGTTCTCCGTCGTGCTCCCAATCGGTACCGGAGTCCAGTGATTCTAGAGCTTGCATATATTTTTCGAACGCTCCTTCGTCTGGCACGGAGAATCCATCCGGAGTGCAACCCAACATAGGGAAACCAGGGGCGACTACGCGACCGGGTAAAACCACCGCCAGTTGGTCGGCCCCGGGAAACATCGCAACGGCGTTTTTCATGATCGTTGGGCCACAGACCTCGTGTATGAATGTTCCTCGGATACACGGGGAGTTGCTATACCTATAGTTGTCTTTGACCGTTCCAGGCGCGGCATTGAGTAAGGCTTTAACGACGTTGTAAGTCCTATCCAATTTTGCCTCGATATCCTCTTTCGATAGCAGCCACCACGGGATCATTCCATTGAGGGTTCTCTCCCAAGGGTTTTTAGTGCCGTAAAAATCTTTGTGGGGACTTATGTACATATAAGGCTTGATCGTGGTGGACAGTTCCTGATTGTTTTGTGTGATTTTATATGCGGACAAAAACTCTTTGTTCTCTTCAACCGCCATTTTCTCGTATTCCTCTTTATCCGTGCCCGCGAAGCGCGTGGCCACGTATGTGTAAACACTGTTTATACCTTTGGCTATGGTTCGTCTAGACTCCATCTTCCGTTTCCTATAACGATAGTAAGTACTCTCCCTCCTTTTGATATCTTCAATTCAATTCACCCTATCCAACCACAGTCCTCTTTTATGTAAAAAAAAAATAGACAACGATGAAACTCGTTTCAGAAGGTATAGCGGCCATTATAAGTAAGAGCCCCGATGAGCCCATAAAAGTCGCTGCCGATGGTATGGTATGGGAGATCCCCCATTTTTTGGCCGACGAAACCATCAATAGGCCCGCCGGTCAGCCGCTATATCTGGCTCACGACCCCAAACTCAGAATAGGTAAAGTGACTAAATTCATCAAACGTAAACGAAACATCGATAACGAAGAACGCGACGTTTTAGTAGGACGATTCGAAATAAACAACCAAAATTTTATCTCCGCAGTACGCGAGGCGGGTACGGCATATACTAGGGCTAAACACCGTAATGCGTCATACGTGTCGGTAGACGGTTTTGTTCGCGGAGGCGCCAGATTTCGCAAGTCCAAAGAAATGGAGCGCGTGAGCGCCCGCAGCGTCTTTATGAAGAAGTTTCCCGGCCTTAGTCTGGGACACTACGAATCCGACTTCAGGATCAAAGAGCTATCCGTTTGCATAGCTGGGGCGCGTTCCGGGACGGTGATAACGGATATAGAGTTCGTAGACGAGGGGTCAGAGGACTGCGAGGACATCGAGGGCCCCTCCGAAGGAGATTTTATGACGTATATGGCCTCTCAACTTGTGTTGGCGAACAGAGACATGGCCGATAAAAACGAACAAGATTTTATTATGCTAGGCGAGTCTTTGCGCCCGCTGGAGTACACCATGGACGCAAAAGTTACTACCACCGGCGTATCCCAATCTACACCAACGGAACATTTAGAAAACATGGCTAAGTACGATCCCGCTACTGTAAGGCGGGATATGACGGATATGGCAACCAAATACTGGGGGGCTATGCGTACCGATATTATGAGCATGTTTCCTCCAGAAAAAGAAGATCCTCAACCCCGCCGCAAACGGCGCCGGCGCGTGTCTAGCAGTAGTGATGAAGATCGTAGACCAGAGAAACGTACCGACGAGGAAATAGATCGGTACGACCACAGACGTCGGTCCAGAGGGTATAGGAAACCGTACGAGTACTACCCTCCCCCACCTTTCTACGCTCAGTACCATTACCCCCCGCCTCCTCAGTTCTTCATGCCTCCCCAACCGCACGGTTTTCAGGCGACACCCGCCCCGATTTCCGAGATCGTAACCGAGGCTCCCGTGAAGAAAAAGCAGCAAACAGAGGAACCCGCGCCAGAGAGCGAATACTCGTACAAACCCTCCAGGGGTAAACCCACGGTTGAACACCTTAAGGACATGGCGGAGGAAATTCCCGCGTGGTAAAAAATAAACAATCATATAACAGGAAGAAAATATATTTTTTTTTTTTTAATTTTATTAACAATCTGCAGAGCAAGTTCAGGTAAGCGATTACGCAATATCCTTTTCCCTTTTGCGCATATCGGGGAATCGGTGTACTTCCATGGACGGTAAGGCTTTCAGGGATCCGGGCTTGCAAAGGTGAACCAGATGTCTTATGGAAACCGCTTGAGTTTTATCTCTCGCGAACTCCATAATCATATCGTGACCGTCAACCGATATATCAGCCTTCTTGAATTTTTCACCTGCACGTTTCACTCGGCCAGGATCGGTCTCGAGGTCCACGAAATTGTTCACCCTGATACTCCGACCGGTTTTAGTCTCTCTAAACATTTTTTTCCCCTTCTGATTCTTATTCGAGGGCTCGTATATACACGCGTGTACGATACCCTTAATATCACCTGGAATAAGACGGACTTTCAACTGACGGTTTGTTAGATTTTTCCACGCCAGGTTGCTCCCGTTTTCGACGGTCCATGCCTCGTCGCCGAGCGTGTCTCCAGGATAACGCCTCACGGTAAATCTGTCGTTTTTTTGCACGATCTTGGCTGGTATTGCGCCGTCATCTGAACGGGCTACAATAGCGGTGTATAACGCGCGGGATAACTCCTTGGAAATGCGGCTTGTGGGATCGAAGACGCTGTCATCTATGTACTCGAACCGGTAGAGAAGAGACCGTACCTCTTCTTTTTTATCTATCAATACATTTTTCGTCCGAATCATTATAGCGACCCTCTCGCCATATATACTACCGGCCTTTAGGTCGATACCCGCTATCTCGGCCACTTTAGCCCAGAAAACTCCCGCTTCCGTACGCATGTGCGCTGCGTCAACCAAGACCTCGTACGCGGCATCGCTACAGCGGAGGTTCTGGTAAAGAGCGAGTGTGCGAAGTTCACGGCGAAAAGATTCCATCGACTTGAACAGAGGTTTACTATATAAGACAACCCTTAAACCCCCCAATATACAAAACGCAAACGAGTCACACTCACAGTCTAATCTAGATAATGGAAGAGGTAACCTTTATAAATACCGATGTGTCTAGGTGTAACATATTGGCTCATATACAGAGCCTATGCGTCCCGATGTTATCCACAAAGACGGACTACAAAATTGCACCCCTAGATGGAGTTGATTGCCAGAAAATCGCCTACGAGGTCGTGATATCCGATGGCGACGATGTTCCAACAGTGGTATCGGCGATCTTGGATGCCATAGTCAAGTATACCGCGCATCCTCACTACAGCTATCTCGGTGGACGCGTTTTAGCCGCCGAGATAAGGCGCATAACACCGGAAAAGATGAGCGTCGTGGCCTCTGCCATGGGAGCGCAGGAACGGGGCTACGACCGTAGTATGGCCGCATTTGTGGCTAAGAACGCGGGAAAAGTGGACGATTTAATTGATGGCGTCCGAGATTTCGGGTATGATCTTATGGGTATGAGTAATCTGAAAGATACGTCCCTCATGCGTATAGGCAAAGTCTTATACGAACGTCCGCAGCATTCTTGGCTCCGTTTGGCCATTTCTATGGTCGCAGACCCAGAAAGGGAATGGGATCGCGTGGTTTTCAACTACGACTGCCTCTCTCGTGGCCTTTTTTCCATGGCCTCCCCTATCCGCTATAACAGCGGCACAGTTTCGCCGAACACGGCTAGCTGCTACCTGATGCGATGTCCAGACGACTATGAAGATATTGTATCCACCATCAGCGTAATGATGCTTCTCGGTGCCAAGTGCGGAGGTATCGGGATAAACATGGGTAACGTGAGATGTGAGGGAGCGCCCATGGAAAACGGTAATACCAGCGGGGGAATAGCTCCGTTTCTAAATTTGTTTAACAAAATCCCTCGCGCGGTATCTGAAGGACCGGGAAAACGGGTGGGGGCAATAGCCGTATACTTGCCCATGTGGCACGGCGATATCATGGACTGGTTGGAATCGGGGCTCGTTACGGGCGATCAAAGCCGGCGTAGGTTCGACCTTTTCGGAGGGCTTTTTATCAGCGATCTCTTTATGAGAAGACTGCACGCGGACGGCGAATGGAGTCTTTTCTGCCCGCGCGTATGCCCTGGTCTCAACTCCACATACGGCGCAGAGTTCGAAGCCTTGTACGAAAAATACGAACAAGAAGGTCTCGCACGGAGAAAGATGTCGGCTAGAAGCTTGTTCACACGCCTTTGTCAGATTAAAGGACTCACGGGCTTACCATACGTGGTCTATAAAGATGCCGTTAACCGGCGCAGCAATCACCATCATCTGGGAGTGACGCAAAACTCTAATTTATGCGCTGAAATAGTCCAATACAGCGCCGAAGATGAAGTGGCCGTCTGTAATCTGGGGACCGTGTGCGTGAAAGAGTTCGTGAAGGGGAAAACGGTCGATTATCAGGCGATAGCAGGTATCGCGGGCGCGGTAGCTCGGAACCTTAACGTCATAATAGACAAATGCGATTACGGAGAGACTATACAAGCTCTCGGTAGGTTCGATCGGAAGGGCGAGAAGGACGAGAGGTATAATCTTCTGAGTCGCAGTAATTTGAGGCACCGCCCCATGGGGGTGGGTGTGCAAGGGCTATCAGACCTTTTCCACAGAATGGATCTCGTCTACGGATCGCCGGAAGCTAACGAAGTCGCCGCTAGAGTTTTTGAGGCGATATATTACGGGTTATACCGTGAAAGCTGCGACATGGCTAAAGAGAGAGGTGCGCCTTACGAGACATTCGTAGGGAGTCCTTTAAGCCAGGGACTTATGCAGTTTCACATGATTTCGGGGTTCGATATCAACCGGGACCTTACGCACGACACGTTCGACTGGTATCGGTTGTGGGATGATATTGAAGAACACGGGGTATTAAACTCTATGATGACGGCTCAACCACCGACGGCGAGCTCGTCACAAATATACGGCAACATCGAATCAATCGAGGCCATGACAGCTAACCGGTACACGAGAATGACCGAATCGGGAACGTTTACGGTGGTAAACGTTAACTTGTTCAATGACATGAGGAGACTCGGTCTTTGGGACGAGGATATTATGTACGATATAGAGCAATCTCGTGGGTCTATTCAAAATATCGCTCGAATTCCTGAACACTACAAACGCAAATACAGAACCGCCCACGAGATCCCACAACGTGAAGTTATCGGTCTGGTACGTGCCATACAGCCTTTCGTCGACCAGGCGGTAAGCATGAACCATTATGTGTTGTCTGAAGAACAGATCGCAAAACTTGGGAAAACTAGGGAAACGCTGATAAGTGAAGCGCTAATAGAAGCATGGGCCGCCAGACTCAAGACTGGAGAGTATTACGCTCGGACGGGACCATCGGTGCGTGCCGCGAACTTCGGTCGTGGGAAACTACCGAAACGGACTATAGCTTGCACTGTTTCAGAATGCCAAGCCTGTCAGGCGTAAGAGATTTTGGCGCGGTATGTATAAATATGTCCGTTGCAGTTATACGGCTTCCACTCGAAGTATAGCCACGAAGCATGGGGGATATAGACATATATTCTGAAGACCCCGATTTATATAATGAAGAGAAGGATCTCTTCGATACGGCACTGACGACCAAAACGACTGACGACGAGAACGCGGAATGGAACGCTATATGTCCTACGGATTTGTGCAAGGAAGTGTACAACATTCCTAGCCGCCATCCCGTATGGGGAAATTATGCGGATCCACCGTACATGAACTCGGGCCGGTGGCGTAGACGATATGGGTATTGGTTATCATCTCGGCCCCGGGAAGGACAGAAGCCGTGCCTTCCCGTCTTGGTGGATGCTCGTACAGAAACGTTCGACGTGGACACAAGGCGAGGTCGATCGCTATTTTCACCCCCTTGGACAATGCCAACGAAAACAGACTGTTTACTCCCCATCTATAGACGCTATATTGAGCGAAACGAGTACGTGAAACGACATCTACCAGCTCTGGCCGGTTTAAGGCTTGGTGTCGACGATCCTAGGGGAAGTGTGGCGGTTCACCTCGTCTACTTCTTCGAAGCGACCGTTACCCACAATGCGGTGATGGACTATCGGGCTAGTAGAGGCGCCCTGAGGACGGATTTGGCCGGTTTGGAATATGAACCCTATCATAGACGTGGTGCTCCCCGTCGAGTTCATATCACGGTCGATATGACGTACACGGAATACCTGGCCAGATATTATGCGTTGAATAACGGTCATAAGCGGTCTTCCAACGTATCTGGTCTGCGCAAAGAATAGGGTACGTGGAGGATATCGTGGACCCGTGTAATGAGTCACCGTGTTTTTTTGTCTATTTCCACACCATTGAGGTGGAAAAAAAGTGGGGGAAACGATCCGTGGTGAAGATGGAGGAAATGGATACGGAAGACAAAGTGGAGCGTTCTATGGAATGTTCTCATGAGGTTCACCTTAACTTCTCTGACCGACATGCCGTATGGGGAAACTATCTGACTCCGCCCTATTTTGATACTCCGCAATGGAGAAGACGATACGGAGACTGGTTAAAAACGGAGTGGTTGTATCAACGGCAATCTGGACGGCAGGATGGACCAAAACTTCCAGTGCTAGTAGATGTTAACACCGAGGAATTCGATGTGGACATGAGGGTGGGTCGCTCCATTTTTTCTGCCCCGAGGACTTTGTTTTGCCGCAACACCGATTTCATCACCGCCTATAAAAATTATATCATCACCAACGACTATATAAAATATCATCTCCCCGCCCTGTCCGGATTGAGACTGGGCGTTAACGATCCAGTATCTACTGTTGCCGTGCATCTTATTTACCTCTTTGGGGCCACGGTTACGTCACAAACAATAAACGACTACCACATGAATCATGAGAGAACCCGTCATTACACCACCGTACCCCGCGTAAGCTGATATCACAACCGATTAAGTAACGCGAAAAAAATTATATTTCATGAGATGACTAACGGATATTGTGAATCCGAACAATGGATACTCGACGCATTGTTCATAACGGTTACCGGTGCGGCGGCGTTGTATCTCATGAACAAACTATTTAATTACGTGTGTTGGCGTTCCCTCGTTATAAGAATTTTCGCTCTATCCATCTTCACGAGTGTTGTGTGGAACTATTCGTTAGAATTGGACCGCGCCATTATCAAGAATTACATTCTGTGGAGGCAAGACCTCCCCGCGGGCTGCATGGAGCGAGGGCCTACATGGGGCGCATTTTTCTCTACGTTGTTCAAGACCGGGAGAAAAGAGGATTCGTGCGAGCTATTAGTCAGAACAATAGTCATAAGCCCATTGTGGGAAGTCAATCCTTCTACAGCGGTCACGAAGACGGTGTATAAGCTAATTCTTAAACCGGCAAATCTGTGCGCCGAATCGTTTAACGCCATTTTCAGAACTCTTATTACGGATATACCGATAGTGCTCGCGCCCGTCTTAACGGGCCTCCTCCTGTATCTAGTGACTGTGACTTTACTGGTGCGATCCAACTACGCTCTGTGTGTCTCGCGGGTGCTTGAGATAGGCCCACGGCGGCTTGTCCGGAAAATTGAATAAAAAAATATATATATAAAAACTTGATATTTTTTTTGTCAGTTTATTACTGCTGGTAAACTGCTTCCTATAATTATATTAAACCTCACTTCGATATATGGAATTAGGGCGTGCTGTTTCATTTATAGAGGCTCACGGCAAGTATTACGGTGGGTGTCCTCCGAGACGAGAGCGGCGATGGTTCACGTTAGGCGAGTGTAGATTGGAGATAGCAGCAGGGTATATAAGTAGAAAGGATATTCCGACCGACGCACAATTTACCGCTGTAGCAAAAGATCTGATATGCGGGGAAAAACACATAGGTGCTAAAACCTGGTTCGGTATACGTTGCGATTGCTCCGGAAGATGTGTGGAAAAAATCCTCACAGCTAGAAACATGAATATGCACGAAGTGTTGAAACCCGGTGTAAGAACTAAACTTTTCGTGGATCTGGATATCATTCGATCGAACTCTGCGGTCTATCCGGTACCCTTCTTTCTCGAGGGCTTGAAAAGGTTCGTGAAAACTCAATTATCACAAGTCCATCAAGCTCTGTTCGACGTCGTCGAAGTATACGACGCATCCAGGTGGGATAAGTTTAGTGCGCACGTAATATACCCGAAAGTCGTATTGGAAGACACGGAACAGGTAGCCATTCTGATACATATGTTTATTAGTCACCTAAAAAATACTTATGAAGAAGGGCTGTCGGGGCTGTGTTTTTTACACCCGAAAACTAAAACCATAACCGACGTTATCGACAAGGGAGTATATACCAAGTGGCACTGTTTCCGCTTCCCCAGTCAAACTAAACCCGGTGGGGTTCATCTGGTGTATGACGAAGCGGCGTCTACGCGCGAGAGGGGATCCTGTTTCATACAGTCAGGGTTTCCTTCCGATTATGGTCTTATAACAAAGGCCGACCTTATCGGGTGTTTTTTGAGGGGGGCGCCAGGGATATACGGGGGTAAAAATAAGGAGCATATTGGCAAAGTCTTATTTTTACGTGACGGAGATTTGAGGTTGGGGTGGGTTGAACCGGGTAAAAACACGGCCACGAAGGTTGTCATTACATCGACCTCGGATTTATTAACTTTGCCTGGTATAGTGTCGGGTCTGGTCCTCAGGACAAACGATTATCTTTCCTACTTGCAGATACTGAGTTCTTTATCGCCGGTTTTATCCGCAACCAGGCTCTTCCAGTGGAGCGGCCGCATACTTTGGACAAAATATGAGGAAGACGTAGCGTCCGCGCTAACATTTCTCGATAAAACCCCGGAAAAAACGTGCGGTGAAAGGGTAATAGGGCTGTTGAGAACCAAGTTCAACTATCGCATTACGGACCACAGACCGGCCGTGTTTGGGTTAGACCGGGGGGAGACCGATAAATTCGTAAATGACCCGGATACACGCGCGGTGACTCGCGGTTCCGCTGGAAATTGTTTGAATAGAGCGAGCGGAAATAACGTGTACGTAGGTACTTTGTTACACGGAGCTATGGGTAGCGGCAAAAGTACGATCTTGGAGGAGCGCGTCTTCTCGGCCATTAATAAAAAACAAGCCAAACGCGTCGTTATCGTCTTACCTCGCAAAGAACACGTTAAGAACAAACACGCGCGTATAAAATCGCGTATAACGGGTGTCGCCGTCAGGGCAATATACGGGGGGAGCGAGGATAAGAAAGAAATATTGTGCGAAAACTACAGGGAACCCGAGGGTGTGATTATATACGTCGTGTGTCTAAACTCAATTTCTTCCCTCCCCAAGAAGAGGATAGACGTACTCATAGTAGACGAAGCCAGGACGGTTTTACACAATATTTTTATGACTCATATGGAGAGTGGATTCGGTATGACGGCCGAAGAGGTAGAGAAAATAAAAACGGCATCAACATCGCTGAGCCGGGATGCAGCGATAGAGGCAGTGGAGAAACGGATGGCTATGGAAAATGGATTTCTGCGCCGTCTGCGAAGTTGGGAGGCTATGGGCACCGACGGTGTTATGCTTCGTTTAAACTTACACGACGAGTCCGACGAGGAGCTATCGAAACGGATATATCATGATTTTAAATCAGCCGATTCGACCTTCGTGGCACTTGCGCTACAAGATGTTATAACAAATTCTAAGGAAGCGTATTTCGCGGACGCCAATTTCACGAAAGGGGTGGAAGAGGCGTATCAGATATTGTGGCGCGAAGGTAAGAAACTCGCGTCGTTTTTGAAGGAGTATAAGGGAATGTCCACAGACACTCTCGTCCACGAGGTTCATAGTAGTGTCGGCAATAAACCCTACACTGTGGGAGAACTAAGGAGAAAGAAAAGACTGGCGTCGGTTAGCAAACCGTCCCGCCATTCGAATGTCAATGACCCGTGTTACCTCTCCAAGGGTAAAGAAGGTATATATTTTCTTAAGATTAAATGGCCTCTGAACCGCACACATCTT
Organism: Mopalia swanii; assembly: GCA_030265315.1. Classification (NCBI taxonomy): domain Eukaryota; kingdom Metazoa; phylum Mollusca; class Polyplacophora; order Chitonida; family Mopaliidae; genus Mopalia; species Mopalia swanii. Next base: position 42,651 of record JARDVA010467342.1, on the reverse strand, counting down.
TTACACAGAGACGAGCCCATCTTCAGCGCCTTGGTAGAACATAGGTCACGTAAAGATCTTATCAATCTACTGGTGCGTACTATGAACATCGAAGATCCGGACCACGTTAAATGGAATAGAGTCGTCGTATATACATCGTCGGCAAAAACCGCTAATATGGTTCGCACCGCCATAATAGCTAGCGCCCATTTGGACCGGAAACCTTTTGTGGCTTTGTTGAGCAAGGGCGAAGATGACTGGTTAAAAGCTGTCGGAAACGTATCGGCGGTTGATTATTTGCACTCAGACCCGGTAGCGGTTATTATGACCGCGTACATCGGACCGGGAATTTCGTTCGAGGGGTACAGTTTTCATTCTGCTTTCATGTTCGTTGAACTCAACGAGGGTTGTCCCTCCGTGGCAGATATGACCCAACTGTCAGCGAGGGCGCGCGTCGTGCATACCCAGACGTTAAATTATAACGTGTGCACGCGGAAATATACGAAACAATCCAAATCTCGCCAGCGGTGTTACCTTATGCGGTATAAGGCCATGGGTCGCTTTCTTCACAAATTCGGGGGAGTAATAAACTACCTGGTTAAAGAAGCAGCGCTGAGCGAAGAGGTATGCGGAAACAGAGCCTACGCTAGGGCACAAGTTTACCAGCAACTGATAGAATCGTACTCCGTTTATTATCCCCCGGTAGAGAAGTATCGGACAAAGGTGTTTAGCGCAAAGACCTTGAGGTTGAAATCACCCACGTATTCATTCAACGGAGAAGCGGTACCGCTTCCCAGAATAACCAAGACGCGCCTATGTAACGGACTTTCGAATGCGAAGAAATTGTCGAGGGTGGTCGAGAGAAATGCGCTGCGCACACCTTTCGTGGGAGGGGACGTGGTAAGCTATCCTACGAAACCGGTGTGTAGATGGGCGCCAGAGGTAGAAGAACTTTTGGAGAAGGACGTCATAAAAATAACACGCGCATGTAACTTGTCGGGCGGCGAAGTCGATTCATGGGTGCCCGTTTTTGCGGACGCGAAACTGGATCTCGGGAAAGGGTTTGACTGTTGGAAATTTCACGGCGAACCGACGTTAGACGGCGAAGGAAAACTAGAGAAGCTTCTCAGAAATCAAGAAAGAAAAACGGCGGCGGGAGAAAAACGCGTGAATGACGGGGGATATAGGCTCGTTAAGAAAAAAAACGGTGAAGGTTGGGACCGCTATAAAAGGAGACGACTTATATCCGCTGAATAAACCTGGCGTCTATTCATCGCATCAGTGGCCAATAGCGCGGTCTCGCGACGTCTATATATATGCGACTTATATAAGAGTGTCTTACACTTTAGACATAAAACATTCGCCTTATCGTATCGAGATGACATCTGATGAAAACGACGCGTGTGCCGACAATATGAGGCGGCGTATCCACGCCTATACTGTGGCAGATTATCGCATGCGGTCCGAAATAACCAATTTTATAAAAAACAGGAGATACGCAGAACGGTGGACCGACGGCGAGCGCAAAAAACACGTCGAATCGTGGAGCGAGTTTATAGTGGATTACTACGCCAGCGGAAGTGTGGATAAACTGCCCCCAAACTGGTCCGATAGTGAGGTTTTCCCGGTCGTGAATTTGGCTACCGTTGGTGACGCCGGTACGGGAAAAACCATGTCTATGATTAATATGCACGGCTCTATGCAAGACATGGTGGCGTCGGGTCCCGTCAACAAAACTACTGATGCTTACGTGCACAATTTGATGACCGCTGGTCAGCCCTTGAGTCATATGTATACCAAACGCGGCAACACTTGGTACAAATTGCTTTCGCTCCAGTTCAACAATCACCAGATGCGCACGGAGCTGACCAATATTCAGGCTAACGAGGAGCTTCGACAATCGTTCATAGCTATATCAGAAGCTGACCCCTCGTGTGACGTAGCCCGAATGAAACGGGATCACGTGCTCCTCGAACTTCAAGCAATGGCGCCGTTTTTCCGAGGAATTGTCGACGCGCTGCGTAGAGAGTACCTAACGTTCGGTTTCAGGTATCGTCTCGACGTAAACGACCCGGACGACAAATTTTACCAAGACACCGAACGGCACTCCTTTCGTTTCGTTCACGAGGTCAAAACCCACATGGATAAGAAGGTCCTTACGGAAGAGACAGCGTCTTTCAGAGAAAAACTTATAGCCAGGTCTAACAGGAAGGTCGAGGTTGGGGGCGTCATGTGTAAGACATTGGCCACCGAAAAACGTACAGCAATAATAGAGAGGCGCAAAGTATGTAGAGAGATTAAAGATCAAGACGATTACAGACGATTTGCAATGTGGGTAACCCACCCGGAAAGCGAAGCTGGAAGGCTTCCTCCTATTTTGGCTCTCCACCCCACCGTCATGGCCGAGGAGGACGGCAGAACACCCGCGCCGTTTAAAACGCTACACGCTCTTATCAGCGTAGCAGTGGGTGTTATCTATAACACGCCCCATCACCATTTGGCCCCGTACGGTTACATATCGTCCGGTAGTGCTACGCAATCTATGGTTATCGGGGCGCCGCTCTCTACGTTGCAAATGATACTTTCGCCTCTCATGTTAACCGATGAGAAAAACACCATGGTCTTCAAATCCGAATTTTACAGGCGCGATCTTTCGGATTTCGACGATCCGAACTCCAGACTAAACAGGGCCCTGTGTTTAAATTTAGAACGAGACCTCGAAGTTACGGAACAAAGCATGAGTACCTTGACTTTCAGGGAAACGTTTCCTTCTCTTCTCGGGGACCCCGCGCATCACGTAGACGGTAGCCGGTTCTTCTTCAGACACGCGGATATCCGATCCTATACAACGTTGGTCGACGATCGCGGGCGGGCCGACATTCCCATAAATGACGTTCTGTACGTCAGTTCGAATATCGTGTTCTTAACCAGAACCAGACGTGTCGCGAACTCGGTTAACCCCTACGACGTTCCCACGTTGGGTCTCTCCACGCTCGATGCGGTTACAGCAGCCAAAAACAGAGGTAGAATGTGGATTCGCAAACAGGCCGTCTACGTGGACGAAGATTTGAAACCTTTATCGCGGACGCACGGATCCGGGTTGAAGAGGACAGGGGTAGCGATCAATTCTACGATTTACGATTCGGAAGCAGACGAAAAGGTCACGATAATCCTAGACAATTTAGAGCCGCCGGCCAAGCGAAAAGCCACCGGAGACCCTGACAATTTAAAGAGGTGCAGGGTAGACCAGGCCACCGAGTTTGAAATGTACGTCACAGCCGGCTCTAAACGCCACATGAGGATCGCGGCGGCTGAGTGTAAACATAGGATGACAGGGGAACCGACAGACGAACGGGATACGAGCGGGGATGGAGCTAAAGAAGAGGACACCATCACCAAGTGGTGTATAAAGGGACCGGCCAAGGTCCTCTTGAGCAAGGAAGAACATATGGCGCATCGTATTTACGCCCGCGACATAGAAAAATACTTGACCGCGAAGTCCGTGGTGGTGTCCGAGTCGTACGTACGATCCTCCAAAGCGTCTGATCAGGCGGCTCCCTACGTTTACGATCCTCTGTACGATATGGTAACGATATACGCCAGTCCAAACTACGGAGCCAAGAAAGACAGAGAGACTTTTCTGCAAAGCATAAAGAACAGCACGGCTGGTATAGAGATGCACATGGCGTTTGTTTCCACGCGTATGTTCACGACGGGTGGGTCCGTTATCAACATAGGTACCAAAACAGACGTCGTACTCAGAGGCGTACAAGGTACGATATTGTCCATAATGAAGAATGACGTCTTCAACGAAAACGCTACCACAGAGTTCAAACTGGTTTGTCTGTTGGGTATGGTGGCCAAGTTTAGGCTATGGATATTGCTGTCTATAAGCTCGGAGCGTTGTGATCGTGAGGAAGATATACGCGCCGCCTTGGAGGACAATGTTATCGACCAAAGAGATCGCGTTATCTTTAAAGAGTACGCCGACACTATCGATGAGGTTCGCGCCCAAGAGGTCAAAATAGATATGGTTTCAGAGAGGAAAGTTAAAAATGGATTTCGAGACGATGTCAACCCGCAACGTATATACATTCGAACGGTTCAATGGCTGAACGACATCGTAGATCGCCACAGGGAATTCGCGGAAAACGAGCGCTTAGTGTTTTACGTCTCCGAGTCGCCGCTCTCGAAGTTTTTTAAGAACCAACTGAACAAGACAACCCCTATGGACAGTATGGATCTGCGACCGTCTGGCGATATCCTGGCAATGGGCAACGCTACACACGAGGCTTACTCCGGCGCGCGTGAAAACGCCATCAAATACGCCGCTCAGTTGGAGAAACCCGGGGGGTACGGAGAGTACGGCACGGAGAAATATATGGACGAGAACCACAGGATGAAAAATGACATCGTTCTAACCAAATATGCCGTGGAAGCGTGGTATCCCAAGCTCTCGCATAGTACGGTGGGTGTGGTTTCCATACAAAACTGTATCATCGCCTCCACAGTGCCAAAATTCGACGGCAGCGTACACTGGCCGGACATATTCTCTAACCAATTCGGGCTCATGTGTAGGCGGAATTTACCAAAGATAAACGCGAAAGATACTGCGACCTACCACCAACTTTTTAACTTACCGGCAGGAGAGTGGGTCCAGTTCCCTCGCCCATTCGTTCAAGGCGGAGGCGAAAAGGGCAAGGTGTCCGGTATCATCGTCAAAACCAAAGATAGGGTGTTACACTACGCGGTAGATCCCACCCTTCGCAAAATGAAAAACGGGCGTAAATATCCTGTTTCGCAAACAATACAGGCTAAACAGGATGACGAGGACCGCAAGACCAGTAAAATAGAGTCAGGGATTTTGGCATGCGCGCGGTATCCGTTCAATCCCGACCAGGCATCTACTTTCCACTACGAACAGGGGTCTACGCGATCTAATCCCTGCGTCATGGATCTGGGTAAGTTGAGCGAAATGCAGAAACTCAACCCCAACGCCGGCGACGGAAGATCGCAGATACTGGTAGGCATTACCAGACCGAACAAATCCGAGAATGCATACCTAGGTAACGTGGACTCGGCGGCCGAGAGTATGATTCGGCACAGCAGGAGGACAGACCTTCCCGCGATATTAAAAAAAAGGCGGGATACTGCGCAAATAACAACTCAATACGAGTATTTCCGGTGACAGTTCATTAACTCTTTAGCACTAGAATATTCATACTCCGTGAAAGAGGATATTTTTTAGAAATATTCGAATTATCCCTGAGTCAGGGTTTATTTTAATGGAGAAAAAAAATAAATACAACCATATTCATATATTTTTGTGAATTTCTAGCTCCGGTGACGTCTCTATGGCACGTAAATTTGCATCGTTCGCAATAAAAACTTTCTGAGGAGAAAAAAAACCCAACTCTTTATTAATTTCTCCGCACACGTCTTGCAAGTCCTTTTCGCGGACAGTTTCTCTCTGAAAGCGTAATGTCTGTACAATTTTCACTGTCTATTCGTAGTCTTTCGAGCGTCCCTTTTATTGGAATCGTTCACGTCCAGTTTCCCCCCGGCAAGATGAAATTGTATCTTTTTTTTTTATCAGATGCGAAATAGCTTCGCTATGTTCACCCTCGTCACCTCCATTTTTTTTTTAATTTTTCAATATAAGGGTTCCCGCAGGAAAAAAACACCCGGCTATGACAGGCGTGAGTATTAAAGAGTAAAGCCGATTTGTCGACCCAATACACCAGGTATAATGATTCAGTTGACAGTAGTAGTTCTTTGCTTCACGAGCGCCATTGCATTTTTTCACGATTTGGTTGTAGAGGAAAATGCCTCTCACTCATATTTTACGGCGTATCTACCACTTAAACGGGGTGTATATTTTAGATGCGAGACGGCAAAATTCGATTTCGCCAGGGGGGAACTTGCCAGGGTTGTTGTTGCCGACATGACTAGGTCTACGATAGCTACACTGGAGTACGACCATGCACCGACGGATACTACATTTAATTGTTCTGCACATATTTCAACGGCGAACAGCGTTTTTACAAAGAACTGTTCCATAGGAAACACAACCGTCACAATAGAATTCGAACTGAATTATCCAGTCCGAGAGAGAGACCTCGTGTATTGGGGGTGCGGTGCCAGATACACCAGAGATGTCGCGAACTTCTACACAGTCTCGGTGGCCCGTAGCCTTTACAACATGTACGCCATAAAAAACCTATACGAGCCGCGTCATACGGGGAATGATAACATACCGGTACAAATCACCGTCTTACCGGATCAGTCCGACTCGGAGACCGTCACGCTGGCATGCAAAGTACCCGGTGATCTTGATTTAACGCCATCCATGGCGACACAACCGATACGTTACGTGGAAATGATCGGGCCAGGTGGTTTCTACTTGAGCGGCGATGTCTATGGCAGGAAAGAAAATAATAACACCGAGTGCGAACCACCGGGGGGTTTCGTCCCTGACTGTTACGCTTTAAGCTCTTCGTCTGAGTGCGCTGATCATAATTCGACCACCGAACCGGTGTGTAAATGCCGCCGGTCACCCTCATGGTGTGGTAACGAAGGCGTGCTTTTTACGGCCCAAATACCAAGGGCGAGCCTGGAAATCAGGCCGTCTAGCATGTCGCTGTCCTGCGAAATATTCCAAACCAAAAGTCCTGCGACCTCGTGGGACCGCTTGAGAATACACGCGGCGTGTGGGGGAACAGAGGTCAACGCAGCATTATTGGAACCGCCGACCGTGTACATCGCTGGGCCATTAGAGAATAAAACGATGGCTACCGGGCTATCGGCTTCAGGAATAGCGGAAGACTTTGCTCCCCTTATGAAGCTGACTTGTTCGCCCCCACCCAGTCACTGTGCCGCGAAGGGCATGGGTAATGAAAGGATGATATACGCGTATTCTGACGTCTTTGGGCGGCGGTCTATACTATTATCGGATAAGGATGATGCCGCGTTTGTTAATATGGCCGCTCTTGCCAGGTATTACAACCGGTTTCAATGTGCCTGGAATAACGCAACGACTACGTCGGAAATATCTGCGGAAGTAGCCATTCTGTACCACTGGAGCAGAAAATGTGACATCGAAAAGGTCTATAAAGCAGTACTCATGATGGTGCCTGTCGGCAATAAAATCGTGGCGCGGTGCATGGTAAATTTTGCCAATCCCGTGAGTAGCTGTCCACCGCCAAACATGGTCAAAATAGACGTCGTGGAGTACATCGGTAATATCCCGGTGTCCGTCGATGTCATGCCATCTGAGTATATCTACTCTCCCGGAGGTGGCGACATCTATGCCGACCTCGATCTCGCCCAAAACGCTACAGATATAAGCGCTCTATGTCGAGTATACGACTTTGATGGGCGCGAGATGGCCCGTGCGGTGTCTAACCACACCCTCAACGAACCTCCACCTTGTCCGTCATCCGAGGTCGAAATGGTGCAGTATTCTATGTCTTCCGGTTTCGTGAACGTGATATGTCGATTTTCAACCCCCCACCCCCCTTATTGTACCGGACGATATTACGACGCTACGGATATGTATTTGGAATACTACACGGTCGCCCCTTTCACTGGATCCGTGACTCTAGACCATATTGGATCTGAGATTCGTTTGTCTAGGGGTCCTAATGAGACAAAGTGGAACCTCGATGATACCGGGACGAGTTTCAAAAATATTCAGGTTTACGACCAAGCCTATGCGTATAGTAGTATTGTCAGGGCGGAGTTGTCGGAGGATTTTTTCGACCACGTTCGTAGGGACCTCAATATGGACATGGTTGCGGTAAGATGTCGCTACCAACATGGGGGGAATTGGATAATCAGCGCACCGGTGGTTTTACACGACGCCATGGCCGCATGCATGTCTAAGCAGCGGCACGACGACTATGTTCTGCCTATGGGTCCTGTTCGGACATACAAAGATCCCGTGATACCCCGACAATACAGGGGCCGGATATTTTGGCCCATCGCGGGGTATTATATTTTTGCATGCGCCGTAGCCGGGGCAATCCTAATTTCTTATATGGCCTACCAAGAGAAAAAAAGCTGCGATGTTGTTAAAAAAAGGAGGAAAGAAAACATAAGATGAGATGTGTTTGTTTTAATAAAAAAAATCGACTACTCCGGATAAAATGTCCTGTCGACTTCCATATGTGGTAAATACGTATCAAGAGGCATCGGTCTGTACAGGGGGAAAACTTGTGGGGGCATATGGAAATCCTTGTCCAGGCTAACATACGTCTTATTAAGCCCGTACGAAACTGGCAGCACGCAAAACAGTATTTTGTTACCGGCGTATCCCTTAGGGACATCGAATGCGTTCTCTATGTTTCCCCCCCTGTACATAAAGTCTCGACCCGCATGGGCTCTCTGGTTAAACAAAGGATGTGCGTTCACCATGTTGATGTAGCTGGCCATAACGGCGTTTATCCTCGCAGCGGCGTTGCTCTTGATCCTGCGCATGGCCTCGTGTCGTACCCACCGTATACCCTTATATTGTTCTTCCACGGTGTTGAATCGAATGGACCCGGCCGCTTTGTCTCGTTTCGCGGGCGTAATAATATCGGAAAACGTGGGTACGACGGTCTCCGTCTTGACGGCGCTGAGTTTCTCTATCTCGGCCAAGTAGGTCGAGAAAACATTGTAAAACTCAACTCTTACCTTCACGGCCTCGAAAAATTCTTGCGATGAGAAAGTGTCGTCGGTCAATGTCGCGTTTTTCTTTCTTTCGGTACCTAGCATTGTGTAAAACAATAGCCCCGGAAAAGCCTCCAAGCTCGATAGATATGAGGCGCCTTCATTCCCTTCCGTGCACGTTCTTGACAAGGCGGCTGTGACCGGCAGTACTGTGGCATCTTGTTCCCTAAGCCCTATTATCGTCGACGCGGCGATAACGAGTTGTGCGTACATGTTTCGTACACATCTCATTTGAGGGAGGTTATTATTCCCTGCGATTTTGACTCTGTACATCTGCGAGCTAGTTCCGCCCACCGTAGCCCTTTCAAGGGCAGCGAATTCTGCGGCGGCAGATCGGTCAAAATTTAAAAGTTTCCCTATAGGTGAATCGCGTTCTCGAACGAGGTCAGTGCTGCGTACTCCCGCCGGTGACAATATCTTCATAAGATGGATGCGTTTCGTGTAAAGAGGCATGTTGTCTATAATAAAATCGTTAAGTCCGGCCATAACGTTTCGGGGGACTGGGAGTTCTTCAAATATTTTGTCTTTTATCGTGCCCGGTATAACGTCATGCTTTGTACCTTTGAACGAAATCCCCCGCAAGTCGGCACGGATCATTTTTATCGCTGCGTCCATGGCTTTCATCAGTTTTCCGTGGTAAATCGGGTCCGAGAGGTAAATGGTCTCGTTGTTGAGGAAATGGTCGTAATCTATCCCTTCGTATACGGAAGAGGCGAAATGAACGAGGAGTTGCACGTCCGTATAGGTAGCAACGCCCATAATTCCTTCGACTGACGCCGCCGGTAAAAATGTCGTAGTGGCAAACAGGTTAGCGAACTGCATGAGATGGTACGGAATGTCCAGCGCGTATGTTCTAACCCATTCGGGTCCGCTCGTCTTAAGGTCGGACTGTGTACCCCCCATGACGGCTTTCCAGTTGACGAGTTCGTGAACTAGCGTGGACTTAAACATTACGTTCTCTAGATCTATCGAGAGAGGATAATGCCCATCAGAAGCCATGGCTCGCGATTTCTCGAACGCTTTCAACAAGGATATCACCCATACGGACGGCTCGATACTCATATACAGCCCTACCGTATCTCTACCTCCCGTTCGTTTTATCAGAGCCGTCTGCTCTTCCACAACTTTTCCGTTTATGAGTTCCCGAAGGTGTGAGAAGTAAGGTAACGGGGGCGTGAGGAGAAGAGGTGTTATATCACCGTGTGAAAGTCCCAATTCGCGCGCGAACTCTTCCGGCGCGGATATTAAGGACGGGTATAAACGCGCATTTTCAATTTCGGCGCATCTGCTACGCCTGTCTACGTCCGCCGCATCCGATACCAGTTTGGCGGCCCGAGCTATGTCTTCCCAATCCATCGATGCGAGTAACGCGGCGTGGTCTTCCGGATTCATCTCTTTGATATTCGTCACTACGACAGTTTGAGGTTCGTGTTCCGAACTGGTTGACCCATGGCGTTCTCGCACAACCGTGGGCGCCAACACCTGTTTGCTCGTAATCAATAAAGCGTCGTGGCGTGCTCTCAGTTCAGTTAGTTCTTTTTTAGCCCCGACTAGGTCCAAGTATGTGCCCGAAGATAGTTTTTCACGAACAACGGTCTTCAAAGCGTCACCCATCACGCTGCGTATAAAACGGGGTCTTCGTATTTGGCTCATATATACGTTACCACATTAGGCTCAAGGTCAAAGGCTGAAATAAAAAAAATGTCCCTCTCCCGGGTGTAAATTATCCCTAGTACACGCTGCGCGAATAAGCTCACACTTTATTTATAAACCGCGAGAAGACGGCACGACCAATGAAATACTTCCATTATGTTTTCCGAATCGTATAAGAGGGAAATCAAAGCGGATTTTATACCAATATGCCGGCGCCGGTCCATCTTTAATGTGAAATAAAAAAAAAAAACATCTGAGAATATATGTTTTCTATAACGAAAGAGTCATAAGGATATGTGTTGTTTTTTTTTTATAAGGGTTCTTAGACGGATGAGGATTCCATTTATTTTTTTTTTCAATATACGGGTTTCCGGTTAGGGCCTGTGTGAGTATTAAAGAGTTTTAAATAAGGCGATAAGATATATAGAGAACGATGACCGCAATTGGGTACGACGACCTCAGCTTGGGGGAACCCTTGGTGCACGCACCCACACTAGAAAGTTTTAAAATGCCCAAGGGGGTAAAAAAACGGATGAAAACGTGGATAACCTTGTTGATTTGTAGTGCCCTCGTATGGTTGGGAGGATTGTCCGCCAGCGTCGCCATACATTTTCCTTACATAGACCAATGCGAACCTTCCAACACGTTCGGTGAGTTTACTATGGTCATACTCGCCTATCTGCTCTTGCAGTATATATGCGATATAGCCGTAGCACTCGTGTCTTGGAGACAAGCCCACCGGTTTATTCGCCCGTCCGACACTACGGAAAAATTCCTTATACGTGTCGAAAAAACGAAGCCGTCATTCGACGAATCGTCTAATTATATTGTAGGGTCCGAGCGATGGGTAACAAAGAATGATTTCGAACGAATGAGGTCACGGAAAACGCCTCCGCCAGATATGAGATCCGGCTTTCTACTCGCGTGTGACAGTGCACCGATCATCACGATTTTATTTTTTATTATAGTAGGAGCTGATACCCTTGAAATTATACGCCAGCATCTGAAATCACGCCATCCCCCGGTCACCAAACTACCCAACATATGTGTCGGCGCCTACGTATATAACTGGTGCGTCTTGGCCATATCTCTTATTCAGTCGATTGTGCGTATAGCACCACTTGTGTCCCGAACGCTATGTCCTTCCGAATTATAAGCGTAGTCAGTTCGGAAGAGTCACAACGAAAGACTCAACCAACGGTCCGACATCCACAGCTTATAAAGATAAAAAAATATGGTTCTTTCAAGAAAATGTCACCGGCAGAAACAACACATCCCGAAAAGGGCGATTTTGTGAGAAGATCCATTCAGCGCGCCGTACCATTCAAGACAGCACCGTCCGCGAACAAACTTCCACCTCCCCCTGAAAAATGGAGACAGATATATACCCCGCCGCATTCAGGAGGCGCGAAAGATTATATACAACTGCGTAAATGCGGAAATACGAAATAAAAACGAATTAATCTTCTTTCTTTTTTTATTGCAGAAACTTGGCATTCGCGTATATGTCTCGGGTTTTTTTAAGTTTTCGCGCAAATACCTCTTCGTGGGACGGACACAAACACCCCAGTTCACGTATAATAGTATGTCGATCGACGAGGCACAAACGAGAACTCATACTCGATCTGGTCGTCGTAGACGCCTCTATGAAAGGTAGATTTACCGCGGCGTCTACTATTACGTCGGTGCCTCGTCCAGTGTCGGCGAACACACACCTACACCTAGTACGCTTACTCTGTTCCATCACGTCGCTATATCCTATGGCCATGTTGTCTATCTTACAAGTAACGCAGGGCCTAACGTTCCAATCTTTGAGCACATATCGTCTACTGTCCACGCCCGGGTCTATGATATCCATGGTCTTCCATTCACCCGAAGCCGTGGTAGAGAGAAAACCGGCAATGTCGGGGGGTATCACGACATATGATCCCAATAAACACGCGTACTCCAATATGTCGTTCATGGCCCTATTGCGGACAAGCGGCATCTCATCTTCGAAAGAAGCGCTCTCCGTGTAGGCGTCCGCTACGGTTGGGCGTCTTCCCAAAGGTACAAGGCGCCGTATATGTTCGTATGTGCCCCTAGCGGTTATAGTGTGCATAAGATCAGCGGCGACCGTTAATCCAGTTTTTTTATGGTGGTACAGGGCCCGCGGCGGAACGTGTATCATCTTGGCATAGACCGCTTCGTCACTTGCGGTAAACGTGAACGCCCCGTTCTCGTCCTCTCTGGGCGTGAACAGGGACCCCTCTGCAACCCGGTCCATGGCGGCGCTGAGGCGGTCCAACGCGTGGCGTAATCTCTTGAACGAGACGCGTATTGCCACGGATACGGTGTCGTCTTGGTAAAGGGGGGCCATGTTCACGACGTACTGTTCGTAGTCGGTTTGTAATTCCGCGCTCTTACTCTCTAGCGTTTTTATGAAACGCATAAAGCCTTCTCTCGTAGTTCTTACGAGGAGCCCATTCAGGGGAAGAGAGGAGGCGGCGTGTATAGCCTTGAGATCCATCTCCCACCGCGAAAGCATGAATTTAATGCCCTCGAGAAGTGTGAGATCTTCGTCCATTGGTTTTCACTCACTCGTAGTATAAAAAACCGACACCCGGTCGTGGGGGACATCATTCGGAAATGACCGCTCTGTACGGCGAACGAGGGTATTTAAACCTACTCAAAGACCTCATAGAACGCTGCGGAGATGTACAAGAAGAGCGCACCGGTGTAGGGGCCGTTTCTCGGTTTGGAACAATGGTTCAATACAATTTACGTGACGGTAAAATACCGCTTTTCACGCACAAGTCCGTTTGGTTCAAGGGAGTGGCTCTCGAACTTTTATGGTTTCTTTCCGGTTCCACGGACTGCAGCGAGCTGAGCAAGCAGGGTGTGCATATCTGGGACGCTAACGCGCGAGGCGATAAAGATTTAGGCCCCATATACGGATTCCAATGGCGACATTATGGAGCTGACTACGTTAACTGCTACACCGATTACACCGGACAGGGTTTTGACCAGATCGAAAACATTTTGACCCTATTACGCGACCCGTTACAAAGACACAGCCGGCGCATCATCCTCACGTCCTGGAACCCAAGCGATGTGGGAAAAGCGGCCCTCCCGCCCTGTCACTGTTTCGCACAATTCTCGGTAGAGAAAGGCGAATTGTCTTGTATGCTAACGCAACGCAGCGGCGACATGGGTCTGGGCGTTCCCTTCAACGTAGCGTCGTATAGCCTTTTGACCCATATACTGGCTCACGTAACCGGTTTGAAAACCGGGGACTTTGTGCACTGTATCGGTAACACCCATCTCTACGCCAATCACATAGAGCCCATGAAGACAGTTCTCGGGAGGAAACTATACGATGCGCCCACTCTGAATATTACGAAGGAAACAACGGATATACACGCCATCCGGTACGTTGATTTCAAAGTCGTAGGATACCAAAGACACGGAGCTGTTAAATTGCCGATGGCTTTGTAAAATCAATTCGCTGGATGGTTCTATAAGTGATCGAGGCCCCGTAGACTTGAGTCCGCATATCGATTATTTCGTATCGTTTGATATCGTTATCGGGAAGCTTCACTGTGAACCCCAACTTGCGTACTACATCATTTATGGGTACGAAATAGGGCTCTACGGTAACGACCGACCCTGCCGTCTCGAGGATATCTTCCCATAACGGGTCCGTGTTAGCGACGACGGGCCAGTAGGTGATAGATAGCATAGGAGATTTTTGTTTGAGCCGTTTACTCATCCTCCAATAGTTTTCGTGTGCGGTCATTAAAAGGGATAAAATTGCCAGGGCGTCCTTAGATGGTGCGGGGGTTTTTGGTAAAGCCGTCGATATATGCGACCAAACATGAAATCTATCTTCGACATGTGTTGCCTTGTAAGGGTTCGGGTAATCTCTGATTGGCTGACCGTCATATAAAGTCGGGATGCCGGGCGTCACCGTTACCATTTCATCTATGGAACTCATGTTGAACCAGGAGCATAAAGACTTTATCTTAGGGCGTGCCTTTATCACCACAGATAGTGATGTCGGACTGCCGGATGTTAATACTGGGGGAGAGGGGGGCAAGATTCACCTGCTGTTCACAGAGATCGGTAAAAAGGTAGAGTTTATGGAGTCACCGCCTGGAATAACAGGATTTATAATTACGGAAGTTCTAACTAGACACGCTATGTGCGACACGGGGTCGCAGATCGTGGGGGTCTTGGCGTTTACCTGCGATCCGGAAAAGAGAGATAGGCTTATCGAAGACGGCCGTTTCGACGCCGAAGGATTGTGCTGCGATAAAGGAGATGTGGTTTGTTATTGGTTCGACCCGCTTATTATTTTCCGGTTAGGATCTGTGTCGTGGGAGAAGTTGTACGAAGCGTCTATACAAGCGGTTGTTTTTGGTCGGACCGGCGCACAATGTTTTGCTCAAAATCGTGATCATTACATCCTTGACCGGTGGATTTTCACGAGCAGGTTGGAAAAGTGGGCGGACTGTCAAAACCTCAGCGGAACGGCTCCGAAAGCTGATGACAAGGGAGAGAGGCTGCTGCAAAAACACGAGTACATATGGATTTATTTCCAAATCGCGATGAGATGGTCCCGCGCAACCGCATTAGACGCTGGGTGGTTATTAAATTGCCTGAATGGAGTGAGAGTCTCCTGTCCAGAAACATTACACAATTTGAGAGATATCTATTGTTTCGAGAAACGCAACGTGTTCCAGGTGGAACATATGCAGTTGTGGGCGCGCATTAACCTCTACAGCGATATTTTTATCGAGGCCGGGGAGGCTTTCGCGCGGCGTAAAACGGCTTTCATAACATCGTGTACGATAGCCGAGAGGTTGGGGTATGCGCTACAAGAAACACGGAGACGCTATTATTTTTCACCACTCTACACGTCCATTCTGATCAACGAGACCATGCGAGAAAATATCGCACACGCACCCCTCGATATGTTCGACCCCGAAGCAGTGAGCGAGTGGGTCGATAAAAGATGCCGTGCGATAGATATCGCTTTCAAATACGATCGTATATTCGGCCGCCTCTACGAAAATATGGGGATGAAATGCGAGGAGGGATGCGCCTTGAAACTTTACGGCAACCTAGATGGGATTGAAAAAGTTTTCACCGGCAGAAAACCAGGTTATAGCTACGGGCCGATTAAGCTCGGACGGATTTCGAACTGCGTTTTGGCGTCACCAAAGATAAGACCGCCTACGAATGACAGACCCGGAGAACGGGATTTGTCCGTTTGGAAATTCCCTTACGATCATCCGAAACACGAAGGCACGGCTAGGTCCATCATGTTGACTGGCGCTTTCTTGGTACCCATGTGGATGACGTGGAATTCGACTCCGCCCTCCTTCCATACGCTAATACCCGCCATAGACGACGATAACGCTTATTCACTCGAAGAGGCCATGAAATCGACGATGTTGGGGACCGGAAAGGCCGCTGAGTATATATCGTCCGAGTTACACATCTCAGTTATTATTTTAGATGTGGACCTAAAACCGGCCACCCCTCGGCCGGATATGGACGTCGAACGTCTATGTAAAGACATGGTCGCTATGGTAAATTCCGTGGTGGATGTTATTCCGGAACTTGCGCGTAAGCTCATTCACTACATTTTCCATTCCAAACCGGTCGTCGAGACCGGTGATAAATTCGGTCTACACCATCACGTATGTATCCCGGAACCGTACGTTGTCACGAGCCACGCCGCCGCGCAATTAGTGTCTCTATTGGGCTCTATAAGGCACATGTACCCCGAGACGGTGGGAGTATATTGTGCCCGAAATAACGACACCGTGTACGACCCCTGTATTTACACAACATCGTCGGATGGACGAGCAAGAGGGCACGCGCTGAGGTGTCCCGAACAGGTAAAAGCGGACGACACGAAGAAATTGGTGTGTGTGTATAGAACGGATGGCCTGGATATCAACCAACCGATACCGTGGGCTAAAAAATTCGCGCACGGCCCTCACGGAGTATGCGTCGGAAACGTAATTACTTCGTTCACGGGAACACGGGCAATAACCGATACCGAGTATATAAAGTCAGTGGAGGCGGATAGTATCAATGCGTTCGCTAAGGAAAGGTGTTCGAAAAATGTGCCGGAACTTATGCGAGCGATAAATCGGAGGACTATCCTCTTCGACGAATCGGAACCGGACTTTCCCAGTTCAGACGATAAAAAACGCTTATTATGCATCATCAACAATCTCTGGGATGTAAAGGGACGTGCAAAGTTCCAAAAGGTGCTTGAAAGGGCCACGGGAGGTACGGGAGAGAGATACGATAGAGGCGTTGTAGCCAGGACGGCGAGGCTTTCGAGGTTCGCCATCGACGAACGGACGGGAGAGTGCGTTTTGACGGAACGCGGCGAAAATGTGTTCCCTTTGTGCCCTAGCAGGGTTCACGGCACCAGGAGCGGGGTGGTGATAAAAGCCGTTTATAACCCCCGCATGATCAGATTTGGTCTGGTGGTCAGTTGTTTTAAAGCCTCGTGTAAAGAGCGATATTACCTTCACGATTGTTCAATACCCATGTCTGATATTTACATCTCCGATAGCGTCGCATCGGAGTTTACAGAGGGAACACTAAAGACCGTTAACGTGCCCACCGCAGAGGTCCTAGAACCAGTTATGGTCAAGCACCCGGACGGCGACCGTTTTTGCATGGAGAGCAGGATGGTGGATGTGCGAAACGGGTATAAGCCGTTCGGAGAATACGCCGCAGAGATGCGGGACATACTGTATTTCTACATGCATTTGCCGGCGATAGGTTTAGCCGCGGTACGAACGTTCAACAACAATTTGGTCTTGCTGCTAGAACGGAAGGGTGGACCCTCGCCAATAATAATGGCGTCAGAGGACGCGCAAATGTTTTTACGCGGCGTTGTGGGGCTCGTACCGGAGAGAATAGCGGTCTTATTGGAACATCTGATCATGAAAGTTGACGGTCAACCCGTTTGGTGATTTATTTTTTAAGCACTACCCAGTCCACCATACCGACCGGTTTAATGATCTCGTAGGCGCTGCGAAAATCTAGCCTATCGGCCAGTTGAACTTTTCTGCACCCGTGCACATGGACGCATTGGGCGAAATAATCGGGTTCGAGAACTTTGATAAATCCCAAGTTGGCGGCTTCTCCCGTGTTGATCAGAAATACATCATTGGACGTGTCGCGGTTTTTGGCAGTGTTCGTGCCGTTTACGGTGTGTTGTTGCGCGAGGTTTTTGATGAGTAAACACACGATACACATCTGTTGAGTCTTACACAATCTGTTTTTTTTCGAAATGGGTTTGAGCACGTCATGCAGCGTTTCTAAGATACCGCCAACGTCGTCGCGGGATTCGGCTAAAGGCGCCATTTCAGTGAGCAGCTTCTCTACATGTGTGCCCACAGCTACCGGTCCGGGAACACCCACCTCTGGAAAAACCGCGGTCATATAATAACATCCCGCACCCATCACACACCGTTCGTCTAATATCGTCTGTAATTCGGAGTACATGGTGATAGACGGTGCGTCTAGTTCATATTGATCTAGAAACATTGATCTCCTAGGCGTCAAATTAAACGTTAAGTCTCTCATATCGTACATGCCTCGCCTCTGTGCCGATAAGTCTATTATAGACGAATGAATGTGCCGGTCTTTTAATCTGGTTCCGGTCAGCAGCGGCGCTAAGCTGGGGAACTCCGTTATGAGCTCTGCGCCGCCTCTCTCTTCTACAAAGGTCATAGCCTCCATGAAAAAACGGTCGGTATCCGCGTCGGTCTGTCTGGTGATATTTGCCATGTTTCTTTCCCCGCGAGTGGATGTGATGATTCGACCGGAACCCCTTTGCCACGATCCGGTCAGGTCGCCATAAGTCGCAGGTATTTCTGTCACGTGTGAAGGCGAGGTCAACTTCGACAGTCTAAATACGTCATCTTCTAATTCCTGCACGAAAAACTCATCCATGACATCAGCCATGCTCATGCGGCGCTTCGAATCGGAACTGAACGGGGGCCCTATGGACGAATATTATATAGGTATATTGAAAGCTCTAGAAGGAGGGGACGCGGCCGATGTTTCGCACGCGTTGTCAGGGGAAGCCGTAGAGCGAAAACCGGACGAGGCCACCGTAGACCTTTACGAGGCCCTATGGGAGGAGAAGATTATCTGCGGGGAGGAAGACACGCCTTCGACCTTGGTGACCGTGTCGTTCGGACGATACGGTAATTCTAGCTCGCTACAGCATCCTTACGACTTCACGCTCGAGGGACTGGAGACATTTAAGCGGGGAAAGACATCCGCGACGATATTCGTAAACGAAACTAACAATACAGTAATCGACGAGGATAGATACCAGCGGCGCTTGTACATACCCCTGCGCACCGTCCCCGGGCTTCCCGTTATCTTGTCCGTGGATAGGAGAAAACCCAGCGAACCACTGATACTGCACCTACTAACGACCAATCCGGCACACGATGGGGTCCAAGGCGTTTATTATCGCATGGGAGAGTTGGATTCGAACGAACACCCCTCCATATTCGACGAGATCATATCTATACCGGGAGACACGGGGGAATTAAAAGCGTGGCCAACCGTTATAGAACCGGGTACCGGACTTAAAGTGCTACCGAATAATATGGGTATTTCAACCGGCGACGTCCCCGAAAACTTACACCAATCCGACATATTGTTGCTAAGCGGGGGAATGATATTGCTCGTAGGGCGCTGCGAGAGAGGTCGTAGCGGTGTCTACTCCCTTTATATCGGAAACATGGACGAGAAGAGTGGTGTGTGGATCGCTATTTGGACCCTCCTTAAAGTCTCATGCGAAGACCAAATATTTAAAGTTAGCGCTCTGCCCGAGGATATGGTGGTTGTAGCGACATTAGAAACCAACGACGAGGGAGCGTGGACCCATGTTAGCTCGGAGGTTTGCAATTTCTCGAAGGGCGAAAATCGCCCGTATAACGTGGTAGGACCCATTCTCGCACCGATCATTCAACCGGACTGCCTGGAAGTCGAGTTGAGATCGATTCGTCGTACCTCGTAAACAGCTATTGTCAATTAAATAAAAAACGGTTATAGGGATAAACATTTTTATTTCTCGATGCATCTCTATAACTGTAGAAAACGTCAGGGGCCTTGAGCCACGAGACGTTATCGGGTCGTTCCGGGACTTTATCTTCCCCCGGCAACCCTATCAGACTGAGCGCTTCGTCGGTCAAGTTGTCACCACTTGTCCTATAACACGCCGCGAATGTTTCGTACAGTTGATGTGACGTAGCACCCTGAAATCGGTCTTTGGGATGTGTGACGACAAGAGACATCCTAGTCTTGCCGTCATACGATATTTCGAATTGCTCTTTGGAGGTTCGCGCGGCGAACACTCTTAACGCCTCCACGTCCCGGTTAACGATGAGGGTTCCTTCTATTAAAACGTGAATCCAACCGAAACGTGGTTTACGGCGGTATATGGTCATAAAGCGATCATTGACGTAGTCTATAGGTTGTTCTAGTCCCGTAAAGTAACCCAATTTCGTTTTGAGTTGAGGTACCAAAACGGGGCTGCCGTCGTAGGCGTCCGTGTACATGTATTGGTGCTCGTGGAGCCCTTTCGGAATCACGATCTGTTTATAAGGCGTTGTCATTCTTGAATCCCAGGTCGTGGATGGCCGTTTGTATGGCGTTAATACAGTTAATTCTACGCGTCCACAAACGCATGTTGTTTGGGTTTTCTTTAATGGTTGCAACGCCAGCGGTAACAAACCCTGCCAACATGTGCCGACAAGTAAATGCGGCTCTACATCCGCGGCACATATCTCGGACGTAGTACTCGGCCGCGTCCACCAAACAGGGGGCTGAGTACACTTTTTCGCCCAATAGCATAACGCACGTGTCCTTGTGTAGAGCCTCGGTCCAACCGCGGTGCATATTTGTATCGTACACGGGATCGTACCTGCACCCCGCGCATCTCCACCAACTTTCGAGGGCTGAAAACGGCGCCGGACGTATACCGGATCTGCTCGAAGGGATCATATCCGTCGATTTCGTGAGACACGTTCGTTTACCCGAGAAACAGACTCCGAAAATGCGACCAGCGGCAGCCGATCTGGGTTTCTCGAAAACCTCGTCGGTAACGTTGTCGGAGTTGGTCGCGTAGAACCGGTGGGCATATCTCACACGTCCATCGTTCGAGACATCCAGCTCCACTAGCGGCACCTGCTTCATCGCGGAACAACCGTCTAATGAACACGTCGTTATACCCGGATTATGGGAGGTAACGGTCCTTCGCGGCTTTTGAGAGGTCGTGTTCTCAGTAGTGTGCGAGAGGCGACATACGCCGCATATTCTAGTGGCTAAGTGTAGGGGCGATACTTCGTTATAGAAAAAGTTCTCTATGTAGGGGCTCCTACCGGTTTGTCCGCAACATTTTGCGTGGCACGTGCAGTCGGGTGGGTTTACCTCGATGAATTTACACTTGAGGCGACTTCTACCCGCGCTGAATAAGACGTCGAAAACATGTATCGCATCCGCGTCGGTCATAACTCCGCTCTCCAGTTTAGAACTGTCCTTCTCCGGAAGTGTACCGTGTCCATCAGTAATAAACATAGTGAAGAGGTGTAGCAACCATATTATATCGCGGACATCGAGTTCAGACGTCCCGTTAATTAAACGTTCCATAACGGCCACCCTATACGCGAAGTTGCGGTCTGGGTTAACAACCCTCTTGAGCTCGTGTCGGTTGACGGCGTTCATATGGCTCTTTGTAATAGAATTGTTGTGCAGGGCCCCCACCAGCTTTTTTGATTGGGTGTAGAACTTATGTAGGAAGGAATGTCTGGTCCTCGATGGAGTAGTGTTAAACTTGGCGCCATTAGCGGCTGACGAAAAACTGGTCGCCTCTACCAAAGTATTGAACTGGCGGCGAGGTATTTCTATATTAAGACAGCATAAAACTAAATCGCCGCACCGGACCAAAGGGTGTCCGTCGATAGGGTTGCTCGGACACCAAATGGTTTTAAGACAAAAAGCTGCAACTCGAAGTGCATACATCAGTTCGGGCCTCTTCATTAAAAGTTTTATCCTACGTCTTGTTACGCCCGGTTTATACGGAGCCGTGTAGACGGCCAGTTTTACCACGAACTCTGCAACACCGGGTATACATCGCATAACCCGGCTGGACCATGTTGGGTGGCTGAGTGACGTGTCGTATCCTCGATCCGATGGTACTAAGGGCAGCGACGGACTCGCCCCGTCGAAAGCTTGTAGTAACGCCCTTCTATTGGCCCGTAAGAAAAGTGCCATCTCATACGCGCTGAATATCATTCCGTCGAATGAGGCATATATTACATAGCATGTCGGTTTTGTAGGTTGTTTTTTTTTTTAAAAAAACAAATAGGCCGTCAACGTTTGTGGTAGATGCAACAGTTGAATATACCCATAACTAAAGCCGCTATGATTAATATGGTTATAACGGACACACCGCCTATCGTAGCTTTTGGGCTTAGCATTTTAAGCCAAGATAGACTTCCGAAAGTGTTGAGGAGGTCGTTTGCGTGTGCCATTTTGAGATCGGTAAAATCTGTGGCCTTTTTCAACATCGCGCCTGCTTTAGTGGCGTAAACTTTGCGATCGGCGACGACCTCCGCGGCTAGTTTTTTAAGATCGGCGGAATAGTGACGCGACAGCTCTACGGTCCTGTTCCATTCTATTTCGATCGGTTGCATATTCTGAATATCTATTTTCCATTTCGAAGTTGTCATAGTATTACCCGTTATTCTCGTCAGGTTCTGGGTGGAAAACAAGGCGTGAAGAACGGGGAGGCTGACCGGGTAACGGGGGCGGATATCGGGGAAGATCGGGTTAAAGGCGTCTTTGCAGTCGTTAAGTTGTAAGGGTATAAAAAACTCTCCTGGCGCCAGTAACTGACAACCACATTCGACTTTAATAACACACGTGTTACACGCCGGTATCGTTTTTACTGTAGACGCGGGAAGGCCCGGACAAGAGAGGGTCCACGAGTACGAGGAGTTCTCTGCGGCCTTGCGCGAATGGACCATATAACTGTTATCGCTAAGTCGAACCGCGAGAGAGGCTACAGGCCTCGATTCGTAACGTATGTCGCAAAGGGCCATTATCCGGGCCGCGTCGTCCTTATACAGCGCCGCTGCACAGGTCATCTGGGTAAAATCCTGCAGAGATCGTTCTGTGCGACAAATTTTGATCCCCTCGCCTCTACACGAAGACAGCTCGGCCGTGCTCATCTCGCTAAAATAATTTCCGTCTGCCGAGATCGCTATGTAGTCCGGTAAATTTTCGATCCTCGTCGACGCGTGGTTATTCTCGGAGATTGATATGTGTGTCCTGTCGATCCTGTAAACGGCTAATATGCCCCCTTGGGCGTATAGGGGGAAGGTGACGCTTATATAAAGCTGCCCGGTTTTTGAGGACCTAGTAAAGGCGATGTTTTCCGTTTTGTAATAGAACACTGGGTTAGTGTCAACCAAACGTAGGTGGTAGTTTTTGAGGACGGCGCTGTTTATCCTGTCCAAGACAAAAGAGATATCGCTTATAGGAATGAGGTTTGGGGAGAGACGTCCGGACATCAGAACGTTGATACCGGCGCCGAACTCTTCTACAACGGCTTCTAAAGTAGAGATATCTATTTGGAAGGCGTATAAGTGGCGCTGCACTCGTAACAGAATGTCTGTTCCTTCTATGGCGCGCTGTACCATAACCTCCGTCGCGTTAAGAGTTGCGTACTCTTTTATGGCTAGTTCTTGTAATCGCAGGTCAGTCTCTGTTATTCGGCTGTTTATATTTTTCATGCCATTCTCTATGGCGTCCATTCTATTGTTAAAGGCCTTGGAAGCGCTGGAAAGACGGTCCGCGGATTTGACCAATTGCCTTTTGTTCAACTCAACCACATTGGCCAACTGACATATGTGCTTATCCACTATTTTGATATCGTCCCATGTCGGAGCTCCGCTTAAGTCAGACAATACTTTACCCACTGTAGAGAATAAGCCACCACCGCCACCGCTAGCGGCTTGATTCTTTTTGCAATAGTCGGGGGTACCATCCGCGCTCCGCTTACGTCTACGGTTACCTAAAACCGTCGAGTCTATGTCCGGAACGGCGCGGAGCCACAACTCGATCCGTTGCAAAAGCTGTGAAATTAGAGCCGATGTTTGCGTGTTTACCTCGGCGACGAGTTGGTTAATCGCATTGCAGTGTAAAAAACGCAATTCGCTGGTGTTACACGCTATATTACTGATAGGGTCGAATTCTAGTTTCGGAATGTTGACCTGGTATGTGTGTCTATACTTGGTCACACCGTTTAACACCGTAGCGCCACGGTTCATATTAATACCCCAGTTCAAACGAGGTTCGCTCTGTCTCAAATTTACGACCGACATGGCCGCGCCGGACGATATGAAACACATTATAAAAAAATACATATTGTTTTTTTATTTATTTATTGGAAGCACACCGCTGTTATATATACGTTTTGTGGCCCCCCAACTCTTCGTGAAACAAGACAAACGATATACTTGGAATGATGTTTTATTTACTAGAGAAATCGGGCGACCCATCGCATAAACGTGGTAAAAACGTCGTTTCCTTTGCCGAAACGCGCCATGAAACCCTTCTCCCACCCGTTGTTCTCGGATATCCATTCGAAAACCTTGCATTCTTTCATAATCATTATCGCCGAGTCAACCAAATGGTCTGATGTGGTCAGGACCTCTTGATCGCTCAATATTGTTGATAAAGCGGCGAGCATGGCGACTATTCGCCCCCATTTACGGCCCTCCAATTTCCATATCTCTTCGAAAATCATACGGAGCTGCTCGGGCACCACCGGACCGATTATATTTTTCACGGTCTTTCCTAATTTGACAGGAACCATGGCTTCGTAGTGGTATAGAGTTCTTAAGAGTGCGTTTTCCACAGTGTCCGTTTTCAGGAATACGGATATCGGCCGATTTTTCCTACGGCGTTCACGTAGCACTTTGAGGAATAAAATCCTAGTGTCCTGCTCCATCAGTTTCTTTACCCAGACTTAGTATTCACAGAGCGTTAATATATATATATCTCAATATTCCTTAATACTAAGTCTCGTCGTTGTTACCGATACGAGTCGACCGCCTTATGACGTATACGCCATACGCCCCATCTCCCTGGAATATGTCGTGTCTATCAGCCGTCATAATCTGGCGATTAAAAATATATTCTACTTGACTTCTAACGGTTGATAGAGTGGCTGCTTCGGAGAATTCTCGGAAGAGAGCGGCTCTGTAATCCTTATCGGGATGAATTGTACAGTGACACCGAGGATTACCACATGTCATGTTAGCCATCGCGTCGTAGAGGTTTCGACTCGTCTCCGGGTTGTACACGAACAGAGCCACGGACTTGGTCACGTTCCTAAACTCGCAAGAGTGCATGGTACGCGCGAATATATTACATATGGTATGAAAACGATTTAAGGGCGTTACGCCGAGATCCTTCCATAGCGCTCCGATATCCTTCCTGTTGGCGCGTTGGCAGTACACGTCGAGAAGACCCAGTTCTAGGCCAGTGGCTCTGGTGGGCGGGGCACCCGCGAGGGCATAATACGGTAGCTCGTATAACCCGTATAAAGTTTCTAAGTGGTTTCTCATTATCAAGGTTTGCCCTGGAACCGGTGAAAAAACAGAGTCGACACGGACGAGGTGTTCGTCAGTTGGTACACACGACGATACGACCGCCTCGTACAAATATGCCTCGAAAATAACGGCTTCGAGTCGGCGCCTGTCCGCTTTGAGCGGTACGTTTATATTAGAACCGTGCGCGGTAACGGCAACTTTCGTCTCGACAGTTCTGGGATCGAGAAGCCACTTTTGGAATACACGGGAAGCCTTTATCCCCGCTTCTCGGCCGGCTTTTACCGCGCTCGCGATCTGATTACCGCGAAGTTGATCGCGCACCCTTCCCGCTCGAATGTAGCTGTAGTCTTGAGAGGCGCGTACGGTCGTCGCAAGTGCCGCCGCAACCGCCGTGGAGACTACCTGGTCCGGCTTGTACGTGAGACGTCTGATCATGTCGTAAATTATATAGATATCGGCCGAGGGTGTAAACCAGAAATATTGGTGTGTTCGTCCGCCGAGCGATTCCGGATGAAGATCGCCGTTTTTCATCAACGCCTCGACCGCGCTTGTCTGTAAAACATATGTCGGCCTCAGGTATCTGTTTCTTTCCTTCTTGGCGATTATGTCTAGCCAGATGAAACAACTGTGTTCTTGGTCGGTGTAGGCGAACAGTTCCGCCACATCGACGAGTACGCTAGTGGTTAGCATGTCCCTCGACGACGAGACGGTGTCGCCATACAAGACTCGTTCCACGCGGGCCCTATCCATTCTCTCCCATTTCGCGTACTCCACTGGTTCTCTGAGCGCGAATTGTACGCCTCCTATGACGCCGTAGTAGGCGCGTAGTTTTTTCATAACCGTCGTGTCGAATGTTGTACACGCGGCCTCGCTCCGAACGGCGACGCAGTAAATCACCCTCAGTCCTCTCAACAGTCTGTCCCAGTCCGCCGTCGCGTACTTCCTGCCCGCCGTAGGTATTCCTACCAAAACCGCGTCAACGAAATCGTCGTGCCACTCTGGGGACCTCGTGCCCATCCATCTGGCGAGAACGTTAACCGTCCTTCGTTCCTTGCTCAACGAGTTCGATTTCACGAGATCTTTGCTATGGACGGTACAGGGAAACTCCGCGTCACGACGGGTCTCTATTAAGTCTAACACGCTCTCCGTTACGACCGGCAGGAGGTAGTTGTGTAGAAAAGGTCTCATCACGTCACTCGGTAGTCCAGCCTCCCACACGGCCCTGAACCGTGACTCCAATAGACTGGCTCCGGTTTTTATAAGGGTCACCTGGGGAAGCGATTTACAGGTGAGAGCGAATGCGTCCACTGTTTCGAAGCATGGATTTTTGTAAACGTTCGTGGCACGTTGTTTGATTAACGTGTGAGCGTCGCCCGTTTCACTTCTTATTCCACCGATGTATTCTAAAATTGATTTTTTCATAGCTTGCACGTCTAGGGGGGATACTCTTAGTGACGGTTCTGGCCATCTCTTCGTACCGTAGTTCATACCTCCTTTGTAGAAAGCCATTCCTATTTTCCCCGCAGAGTTCAAGACTGATACTATGGCTTTTGTCGATATACCAGTGCCGGGAATGCCACTTAATCGTTTGGACATCATCGAAACGCGACGAGATATGGCGGTTTTCACGGCATATTTTTCGGATACTTTTCTGTTGATTTTCGTTTTTATGATATTCCTGATGGTGACCGTACTACTCATGACTACGTTGGGGACATGCCAGATTATAATCTCGTTCTACAAGTCCACCGCCGCGAAAATCAGCAAGTACTCCGGGAGAGCTCGACCCTATATGCCGCGCTACCGCGATGTAGATACCATGTTTGAAGATGACGACGACGCCGACAATATTATTTTGCTCACCAATAATAATCGGGGGTCAACCAGTTACGGATTTTCGGATGATACGTAGGCAAAATATATTTAAAAAAAAATTATATATTTTGTACGAGTTTTATTATTTATTATTATCTCACCGGCCGGAAGAACCAAAGCCGTTCGAGCCCCGCGTTGGGGCGTTGGGGGCCAGCAATGGTACCACACGCACGAGACCGGAGCTCCGGATGCGTATTATGGCGGATTCGATGTCAAAAGTGTGGGTCATTTCTTTCAGTTTGCCCACGACGTCTCCTTCCTTAACCATAATATCTGCACCCGTGTCGTTAAAGACTAGAACGGCAATAAAGTCGGCGTAGTCATAATCTATAACGCCCCTATGGACGTGACACTCTTTAAGCACGGATCTTTTAAAGTCGTTAGAAATCAATCCCACGTAAGGGGTTTCCCCGGATATACACGAAGTGCTTTGAACCGCGGTAACGCACCCGCGTGGTACGCGGACGTCGTGGGTAGCCCGTATAAGCCTCTTTCGGGACACCGGTTGTTCGTCCGGAATTGGAACCAGTTGGGCTATTTTCTCGCCGGGTTCAATGGTTGCCGTGACGATCTCACTGTAATTTCGGACAAGAACCGAGATTTCTCGATTTTTCGTGACGCCCTTGCGCACTGCCGTGAGACTGCGATGTAGAAATATCCCGGATCGAGCGGCAATCTCGAATTCTACGCCGAGGCATTCGTTTATAGTAATGCCAGTAGGTATAATTTGCTCAGATTTCGGTGCTATTTTCATAGGATAAGCGATGTATGCTCGTACGTCTACCCCGGCTGAAAACTTGGTGGCCCGACTCGGTTTTAAGTCCCATCCGTCTGCGAGGGTTAGTTCCATAGTCTTCATCTTCTTGAGCGCTAATGGTAACGTGGACCTCATAGTATGCTTTATATATCCGGATTATATCCAGGTACGGATTTTTTTTTTTCTGTATTGATCAAAGACGAAGAGGACAACCACGCAATCTCACGGCTAAATGTGCGTGGGCGAATGTTCGGTCCCCATTATGTCCTTCGTTTTATTAACGGTATCATAACCCGCATAGGCTCTTTTATATAGCCAGCGAAGAAATCTCTAAGGACTAGCGCCCATACACCGCCACCGACTAGCGCAGCCGATGTGCCATGGGTTATAACAGTTTTATTTCTATAGGAGCTATATTCGGCGCATAGATCCGCGTGGTGTCGTGAACCGGCGTATATTTCTAGCGACGGCGCGATAAATTTTTTTGCGGTATCTTCCGTCAACATAGGCGGGAGCGGTTGCCCCGTCTCAGTAAACGACGTATCGCTCATATGTAGTACATTCCTAGTGAATTGTCCCCACATATCCTCCAACGGTTTCTCGATAACGGCTTTCATGTCCCCCTTGCTTTTAAACTGTACGGAAAGATAGCGTTTTTCGAAGGCGTGTTCGTTTAACATGCCCACACTTCTCATAGCGTCCACATTATCCAAAGCGGTCTCGATTTCCTCCCTACGCGCCTTAGTTAGCGGGTTGATATCTATCCAGCATATACCAGGCGTCTCTCCAGCCGCGTCATCGTGTCGAACGTATTCGGACGTGATTACGCATCTTCTGGCGGATATGGCATCTATCACCAGACGGTCTGTCATAAAATGGTCGGGGACCCACTCGTTCACCGTTTTCAAACATCTTTCGTTGTCCACGTGCGGGAAAATGGGTATGGGGCGCGTACACTCTTCCGATAGCACTCTATCGTAAGCCACGCGGGACGTGTCCGCCTCTTTCATAATCTTGGCAGTTTTCTTCGTTAGATCGGTGCCGTATGACCCGAAAAACTCTAATAGGGCGTCTGTTACTCTGACAAGTTCTTCCGCAGAGGGTACGACTTTCTTTTCATTAAAAGACGATGTGGGCTGACGCGTCAACTGCAGTAGTTCGTCCTTGTGCTCGTCCGATAACTTAAGCGCGGCGGCGACTGTCTTGAGCATATTGTTAACCCTTCCCAAATGTTCGCTCAATTCTTCGTTGTATTTATCACGTTTGGCCGCCACCCGTTTAGTCGTGTCTAGTTGAGTCGACAAAAGATCGGAGTTGTTTTTAAGGTTCGAGACTAGGATTTTTAGGTTCTCGTTATTCGCGGCGAGTTGCGCAGCCTCTTTGCGCAGTAGCGCCGCTTCCGTGCTGCGAGTCTTGAGTTGAACCACCGCCGCGGCTAACTGTTTTCCGAGGTCGCGCTCCTGAATAGATTTATGGACTTTCTGGGCCATCATTGCCGCTTGTTTAGAGCCTGGCGGGAAGGCTGTGTAGGGCACCGTTCCCTGCAACGGTTGTATATAACTCGCGGGAAATTCGTCTCCCTCTAGATCACCCTCGGGATTATATATTTTTTCATGTAGCCGTTTCGAAGCCCTTATCGTCTGTTCTAGTACCTCCAGTTGCCTCTCCGCCAATTTAGGGCCCGATTCATCTTCTTCTAATCCCAACTCCGAGTATTTGCTGAAAAGGGCACTTGCTTTGGATTGTAAAAGCGTGACATTCTCGTAGTCTTTGTTTACTCTCGCTACTATATCGTCCAGAGAAGGTTGACCGACCGTGGGTTTTCTCGAATCGGACCCGGTTATGGCGTCAGTTATTTCTTTTTTTAACTCCGTCGTCACTATTATATTGGTTTTGCGTAGGCGGTTCAAGGTGAATTTCTTGGATTCGTTCACGGCGAACACGTATTGAAATTCGTGTGGAACCAGCTCACACAGCGGGGGTAAAACCGCTCCTGTGACAGCGCTGATCTGGCCGACGTTGGCGAAGTCATCGAAACTCAACACGTCCACCCTCTCGCCATTTTTCTTGGAAGCCGTATATATACCATTGCGTTGGGTTAAAATTACATCCTTTATGAGTTCGTCCACGGTCATAACGGACACCCGTTCAAGACCGGTTTCGATGTTCCAGAGATATCCGTCCATCAGCTGTTCGGTTAACGACGCGTACCGCGTTCGATGGTAAGAACGCTCGACCTTCGTGTATACTACGGGATATGCTCCCAGGGCTAAATAGAGTCGCACGGCGTAATCCATTTTCTCGCCCAGCGCACCCGCTCTGGTGACCACTCCCAATTTTAAAAAGGTAGCCATAGCCTCTCCCGTGAGCTTATCGACTATGTTGATCTCTATACGGGCCAGGAATTCGGACCACTCTTCTCCTTCCTTCGGCGGGGTTTCTTCGCCCAACATGTTCGCTATGCTATTTCTCGTATCGGTGCTAACAACCGCTGTATATAACATATCCACAATTGTGTACATCGTGAACATTTTCTTTTGTCTATCCAGTTGTCTAAAAATCTCCACGGAGAAAGGGCTCCACGTGGCGACCCGGTTTTGAAAAATAATGTCTAGAGCGGATATTGACGCCATGGTCGGATGTATCAGATGAGTGACTTCGCAGTCGTTCGTTCCATGTGTTTCAGAAAGAACGCGTCTGAGGTCCGTGGCTGTCATATCCGTACCTATTTGAGAGAACATCTCGCAACCCCTAGTAATCTTTTTAGACATTTATTTCCATAAACAAACTCTCACACAGCGTTATGTGTCAATTTTATCAGCATCCTCTCTCCTCGTGTGATAGTATTAGCGGCGCCTGAAATTATGGACCCGCAGTAGATGGGGGCCACGTACTTGAAATGGTGGACCAGCTCCTCCATACGTCTGCTAAGCGCGAC
The DNA here is from genome assembly GCA_030265315.1 of Mopalia swanii. Lineage (NCBI taxonomy): Eukaryota > Metazoa > Mollusca > Polyplacophora > Chitonida > Mopaliidae > Mopalia > Mopalia swanii. Next base: position 12,080 of record JARDVA010467342.1, on the reverse strand, counting down.
CTGTGCCGTTAAAATCTTGGCGGCCTCTTCGACAGCCCCATCCGTCTCCGCTACTAAGTCGTTGCCAACGGTTTTAATTTTCTCGTCCCCTCCGGCGTTCGCCAACTTCACCGCTTCTTTGGTGATGGCTGCCATGGTGTCTAGAGAGGTTACGTAGCCCTTTTTCGCGCTTAACGAGCCTGGGACGGCTGTACTGTACGACTTGCCAATGTACGGCCACCAGTAGAAAGAGAAATGTTTCAAGAGCCCCCCGATGGTCTCTTCGAGGGTAGTGAACCCCCTCGCATCTGCCATGGCTTTAATCATATTTGTCCACAAACTGTTACCCCTCATGTTAGTCTGGGACTCGCCGAGAACTTTTATTACAGCTGCGTGGAGACCTATGGAGTTCACCATAGAAGTAGTGGAGAGTTCGGTGACTCCCACGAATCCTGCCAAGAGCCTTATAAAACTTAAGAGGTCGTTTATTTCGCGTGTATATGTTTCGATTTCTACGGTCTCCAAAGGGAAATAGTCTCGCCCGTTGTGGTGGAGAGGGGCCACGGGGGACCGTATGAGAGGGGGCACCACCGTTATATTGGTCTGTGTACGAAGCAAAGTGTTCGATGTGTTGAAAATGCTTACCGGGGCGTTGTTGTATATGTCCCCCTTGGCGGCTCCTGTGCTGCCGTAGAATACGGTAGGTCGGTGTCCGAGCAATTCGCCGAGCTCTTGAACATAGTTAACGTTTATGTTGTCGACAAAACTAATATCCGTAACCATACCCGCGCATAACTGGTCCGCTACACCCACACCCCCGCCTCTCACATCTCCGAATGAACGCGTAGTAACGAATAAATCTGTGACTTCAGATATTTGTCTTCCGCTCGTAATAACGGACCGGTTGAAATTGTGCTTGTTCGCCGGTAAGGGCTGCCCTATGTTCATGGTTATGTCCTCGTAAATTGTAAGGCTATCACGTCGGATAATATATTTTCACTCCAGAGCGCCCAGGTACTATTCGGGTTCAGTTGTAACACACCGGACAGGTGCGCGCAAATCGTTATGAATGCTTCGAGAACGTGCCTCGGTACCGTAGCGGGTCCATTATTACCTTGAGTCGATGCCCGAAATAGTATTTTCGTCGTTCTATACAACGCGTCGGTATTTCTCAGCAGAGGTGTATAGTTACCCGCGTGGAGCGGTAGGTCGGCGCCCATATGTTCGACGATGTCCATCCCTGGAAAATCCTCTTCCATAGCTTTAACCAGTCGTTCTACTGGTACCGTGTAGTCAAAATCCTGTCGTATTACTTCTGGATGACATTCCTGGGACGTGGGCGGCACGTACGTCAAACCCTCCATCACGCACGCTGCCTGGTTCGCCGTCATCTCACCCCTCCTCAATGCGGCGATATTGGATCCCCCAAGTCTTCGTTCTTCTTTGTTGTAAATAGTGCGAATAAACCATCCCGTGCCCGCCGCTATCATTTCCCATCCGCACGCACAAGTTTCGCACTCCGTTTTGTTTTCGCACATATACTGCAAAGTGTGATCATACACCTCCCTAAATCTAGAGTGGGTAAACGCCGGCGAGTACGCCATAATGTCGAAAGCGGTCCTAGTTACGGTCAGAATTCAGGGGGATACGAGAGTAGTTGGTATCCATAGAGAAAAGGCTCATCGCGCGTCGACCCTTACATGCTCTATAACAGTTGAACAGTAACACAATCAATAAGAAGACAAACATGAGCACGACCATGACTAAGAGCGTGACGCCTACCCCGGACATAACCGGTATCCATTCGCTGGCCTGTTTGATGGCCTCGTCCAAAAGCTTTGTTACGAGTTTTTCCTCGTCAATCACACTTTGACATAACAGGGTCGATGGGTCGGTCGACATTATTCAAACTATTCTCGTCTTTTTCCTCTTTCTTTCACTCTGTAATGGGCGAGTGGCGCCGCTAACTGAGTCGCATTCGAAGAAATTAGCTTTTTCTATGTTGTACTTTTCAAGGCCTGAAATAGCGACCGGTCTCAGTAACCTAGCAGCCACTTTTTCCTCTGATTCGAAGACGCTCTCGTAGAGTTTGCTAAACTGGCCGTCAATAAATAGCCCCATCAACGGACGGTCTCCGAGGTGCGAGAGATGTGACCCGGCTTCGTCCAAAGCCCATAGATACGCGACCAAAACGTTGCTGAAGGCTTTTGCCATAGTAAATAAAAAATAATCACCCGCGGAAGTAGCCAACGGACATCGAGCCGCGACCGTGAAATCTCCCAAGCGCGCAGTATTGTAGTTTTTCGACTTTATGTGCATTTGCTTTATCGGCGGATCGAAATCGTCTCCACCTATCAGAGCTTCTATTCTCTCTTCGATAAAATCGAATGTAAAAGCCGGTTCCTGGAGCGTTGATACGTGTTTTATTCTGGGCTCATATACTATTTTGAGGCGAGAAGGTATACACATACCACGTTCCAATGACTTAGTACCCCACACTCCGTAAACCGAGTCCGTCCATAAATTATAGATAAACTCGGGTTCCCCGGGGAAATGAATAGCGGCGATGCGCATCAGGGCTGTTGTTAAATCGCGAGGGCGCCAATGGGCGGCGATCGTTACCGGCCCACGACAACCAAAAGCCGGTATACCAACGTATGGAGCGATGTGGGGGTACGACAGGTGTGCCCAATTTACGCTTTCACACCATTTATCATGAACCAATGCCCCGTTTTTGTCTAAAGATATCGCCGCGGTGTGAACGTGATGGCCTCTTTTCACTAACCGTTTAAAAATCGCTCGATAAAACGGGTCTCTGGGAAATTTCGCAATACCCCCGTACTGAGGTAAGGTTACAACGGCCATTACGACATTTTTCGGTGGGGGAGTTGTAAAATACGCACACGGTGCCGGGGTATCTAAAGTCATTCTTAGGTCATCCCCAACTTTTTTCCCGAAGGCTACTATGTGATCGCGGTAGAAGAGGTCGTGTTCTTCACCGAGCCTGTCCAATTTGTGAAGATCGAGACTCGCCCCAATGTTTTCCACGGTCTCTCCGTCTATGGCGTCTTTGTACATAGTGGCTAAAATGTTCCCGTGTTCGCCCCATAACTCCCTATCGTTAAAAACTGCCAAGTAGGGCGTGTATACATGGGTTTCTTTCTTTAGTGACACCACGACATGTTTAAGGAGAGGGCTACTCCAGACAACGCCTACCCGCACCGGCTCCCACCCGAATGTATTAGCGAATACGCAGGCGATCCTAATCACGGTTTCCACGATAAGCTGCACACGGTCTACGTCCGAGACGTCGACGAAGAGATTTTCCTCGGTTATTTCTCCTATAAGATCGGTCTCCTCAAGTTGTACATTGCGGAAAAGGTCGCTCATCATCTTGGCCAAGGGGTGGGTATCCGCGAGAAAACCAGATAGTGGAGCCATTCGCATATCGAAAATCGTGTTAACCCATTCCTTAGAACGGGTTCTTATGTCATCATCGTTGTAGTCGACGTTTTCTTTATTGTAATTGAAACTTAGCTCCCGACTAAGTTGTCGAAACCACGGTGCCATATTAAATTTTTTAGCGGTGTATTCATAAAACTCTAGAGATCGTCTATAGACGTACGCCAAGCCGTCTATCGTATCGCCTTCGTGCGCAAAATGAGCTGGTTTTCTTTGCGCGGATGCTATTGTGAGTTCGTCGTGCGCGGCGTACAGGGAAAACAAAGGGGGTAACTTACCCAAAAACTCCGGATTTTCTGCGTGGGCCACTGTTCTAAACAAATCCGGAAAAGGATCGCTATTTTGATAAAACTCACCGGGTTTCTGGTATTTACCTATATGATCGACGACGGCTTTCTCGTCTCCCGTGGCCCACATATCAAGTGCGTACGGAGAATCTATCATAACGACAAAACAAATCATGTTGATTGATAAAATGTTTATTCATCTGTGGTAGTCAAAGGCTCACCGGTTCGATACGCAAGCGAATATCATGGCAATAACGCCGAAGGTAGCGAATGTCAACCCCCCCATACCCCCGGCTAGAGCGGCGAATTTCGTCGTACTCATCTCTCTAATGGCACCGTCTTCTTCGATGTCCGGCCCCCGAATAGGCTTTCTTGGTGCGGCCGTAACCCTCAACCTTTCGACAACATCGTGTATGAAAACGCGTCGAGAACCGGGAATTATGCCGTGCCCCCACGAACAAGTTAAGAATACCTCTAAACCAGCCACGGAATTCGTGAGTGGAGTCAACATCGCATCGTTCATGGTCAAAACGAGTGTCGAATTAACACTTTCGCACACGGCGTTCTCTCCTGGAACGCATATCCCTGAGCCGGTCAGACTACCCAACTCCTTATATTCAATGCCCTTAAAAAAGGTACCTCGATATCCAAGCCAAGCCTTAATAACGTCATCGGATTTTCGTGGACACATATAATTCCCTAAAATTTCCGGATACCCGCATCGCATACTCCACATCTGCGCCACGCGGTCGGTGTGCACTATCACCTCCGGTGTAAACATTTTAGGCGGTGGTAAACACCCGTGGGGGATATCTCGTGTGACCACTGTTTTCGATGCGTCTATATTCGCTGTGGCCATATTACATCGAAATGAGAGTGTGTCGAAGTCCGCGTCGATAACCAGATTGGCCGTCAATCCGTCTCCGTCCGCGACGCAGTACGCCCTGTTTGTAGGGTTCATCTTCCCATTCTTCATGTCGTAGGATCCTTGGTATGTACAAAGCAAGCTCTGAACTATATCAGTGCTGTTTTCTGGGCGTGCCGTAAAAACTACCGTTGGTAGAGAACAGGCGCTCGTGTTACCCGAAACTATGCTCACATTGCACGTAGCCGAAGGTTGATCGGTCTTCGTGATTCGCATTGTATAGTCTTCGGGCAAACATTCCCTTCTCGCACTAGTTAGTAGAGTAGTAATATTAGCCCGATGCCCCTCGATTCTCGAGCCGTAACCTTTGTCTATCCGCGCGTATAAATATTTACACACAGCGGTGGTATATCTTTCCATCATTTCTGTTTTGACGTACACGCTGAGGTCTTCACGGCGATAATTCTTTCTCACGGGGCTTCCCGGATATTCCACCATCTTCGCGATAATACCTCCAACACTGTTATCGTTCCGCAAAGACCACCTGTAGCGATGCTTCCATGTCAGGTCTGGGTTGGTAAACCGTTGCCTGGAAATCGTCAATTCGTGTACGCCCTCCGATAAGGTCAGGATAGTTTTGCCGAAGTTCACGTCTGCGCATTGTTCGGGTACGTTCATACAGGTAAGAAGCGTATAGCCGGTGTAATTACCAACACCACGGCGGCTCACGACATGTGGTTTGGGCATCAAACGAATGTTTTCTTTAATATACGGGCTCATGTACAACAGCATAGGTTTTTCCAACATATCCGGTCTGCATAAATAGTTCAGCAGAATATCAATCAGTTTTTTCTTCGGGCTCCTCACGCCCATTATATCGCACCACACATAGCTCCATTCGTTCAGCCCCGCTGCCATAACACCCAAAGACGGAATGGTGTAACCCACATACCCAACAGATCCATTTAAGGGAGGTGCGAATTCTATGTCTTCGGCAACTGGGCAAAGGGAGAGCACGGTTCTACACGGACAGGTTCCATTCTCGTTAAAATAATTCGCGTCTATTTGTCGAACCGCCTTAGGCTGGTAGTAGTTCATACCCGTTTCCATAATTTTTTGTGTTATTAACGGTTCGACCTCGAAGTTATGGACGACGTCCCCTTCTCCTGGCTCGCGATCTAAACGGGGGATTTCGTCCGTATTAACGCTCTGTGTTCCTAACAATTTTTTGTTGTAGGCGCATTCGTTAACTTTAACGTCCCACGGGGTTATATTGTAAGAGTAGTCCCTCCTGTATGGTTTAACGGGCCCTACAACTATAAGCTCTCGCAGCAAATTCCCAGGGTCTCTACTTTCCGATGCGCACGCGTATATTTCCCACATACACGACATACTTTCACACGATGTGAACTCCGGACAATCTCTATCCGCGATAAAACGCGCCTCGTTCGGCCCCAAATCTACCGTTCTCACGGCGAACTCACCGTTTTCTTCTCCACACCAGGGCTTCGCATCAATACCCCCCTCTTGACAGACGCCGTTGGCGACGTAAATCAACCTGGCACCACTCGATTGACCGTTACAAGAGATACACGCGCGGTTATTCATCCGAGGCCCTTTGTTGAACCGGATTTGGTGGAACGTTATGGTGTGGTATATGCGTAGCGCTTCAGCGATTGCCGCGTAATATTCGCCGATCAGTTTGCCATCGGGCACAAGTTTAACACCTCTGGCCGAGGGAGGATCGAGATGTCCCAACGGAAAGGGTTTAACCCGGTCCTGTTCCGGGATTTTAATCACGAGCCTTTGTTTTCTGTTGGTAAAGCTCGATATTGGCGTGGTGGTGTGAGGACATCCTATGCCCGTGCAATTGTCGCCCTCCAGACTGAAGAATGACCCGTCTAGTTCCAGTAACTCTTGGGGTAAAGCGCGCTCTCCCATAGCGGTCCTGGGTAATCCTTGATCCGTGATCATTGCGTAATTCGCGCAATTATTTTGGTCCGCAAATGGATTATCGTCCTGTTGAGAGTTTTTATGACCGTCGAAACAAGATGTCTCCCTCGCGCGCCCAGGACGCGATGCCGCGGAGTACCATTCCCTATTTAGAAATTTATTGACCCCGTCGTGACACATATAGTCTTCTTCGCGAGCTCTCTCGTGGCCGGTACCCATATACCTGGCGTATAAATCGGACTCGATTACGGACGACCTGGGCTGGACCGACAATGGGTTCTCTTGTATTTCATAAACCAGTTTAGACATAGCCATAGGCCTCGTTCTCGAAGGGCCGACGTTCAAAGAAAGTTCCCTCGTAAATCCGGGTAGGTTGCAAGCGAGCGCCACACGGGCGTCTACGTGCAAAGGAGATATACGCGCCAGCGACGCTTTTATCTCAGGCGCCTGCCCTCTTACGTCGCCGGCCAAGTTGAGCGAGGTGAGATCGAGAAGGCGCGTTTCGTTGACGCCGGCGGTACACCGCCATTCGTCCAGGTCGTAGGTCGTGGGGTCTTGAACTGTGACAACTAAAAACCGTCCCGGCGTATTGCGTTCATCGATGCTGCAATAAGTCCGCCGTCTATACCTGTTTATGGTGCGAGCCCGCTCTGTCATACCTCCTTCGTCATCGGCTGTGACGCTATTCGCGAGGGGAGTGAACGTTATGGATTCGGTACATATATCCCCGTTGGCCGTCTCGGAGTTACCGGCCAGAATGGATAGGTTCGTATTTACGTGCTCCACTTTTATAAAAGGCGGTGGTAGGGTACCAACATTCTGTGTAAAATTACACGTTAAAACCAGGCGATCGGTACTTTCTACTCGGTAGCCGAATTGAATAACTTCTGAGAGGCCTACCACATGCGTAACGAGAGCGGCTGCTAGGATATAGACGTCCATGGTGGAACTAACAATTCGAAATAATAGTTTAGAATTGATATACCTGGCCTTTTTTATAAGGTTGTGCAAAAACTAACAACTACCGCTTTTTTCTTAAATCAGGAGCGACAAAAATATATTGTTTACGTAATAATCAGAGAGCGAAGGGTCCGCTATTTTTTTTAAAAAAAATAAGGTTGATATTAATATATGTCTTTCCGTTTTAGCTCTCGAATAGTCATACCCCGTGAACGAAGATATAAATAAATACTCGAATGAAGCCAGAGTCGGGGCTTATTCTCAAAAATATTAGATAAAACATATTCATAGATATAGTTCCGTTGACATCGCCGTGACACGTAAAACGAAACAAAAACCTTCAGAAGAACCTAGTCTATAACGAACAATTCATAACGATAGATTGTTTTAAGGGTTCTTAACCGATGACAGCGTAAAGAATCCATTTATTTTTTTTTATCCAATATACAGAGTCCCACCCGCGGCTGGTTAGGCCCGGTGTTATTTTAAAAGAGTTAACTAGAAAAATAACGTATGACAGAATTTATTTCTCTCATATCGCCTACTACCCGCTCGGCTGCGATCTTCTCGTTTTCGGGGACCGCGGGGAGAAGTGTCACGAAAGTTATGACTATGTGGGGTTTCCCATTCCTCTTCTGCTCATGACAGAGCGTCGCATCCGGACCGGCGGCGTCTCTAAACTTCTGTCCTTCTATGGACCATTTACTGTTAAACTTCTCGCGCCACTGATACTCGTCGTATGTAGCCACGTAAGTCTCGTATCGCCCTGGTAGTTGCGAGACCTTCTCGATGTTATATAGTGTCCTTTTGAGCGGACAAACGTACTCGTCGCCCCCGAGTTGTTTGGTTAGGTCCACGGCTTTTACGGTAGATACCACGTCCGGACCGATGTCGTAGTTTTTATCCGCTACTACGGGTACAGCGATTTTGAGAGTTACCATGCGTTGACCATCAGATTTAACGGTGTCCATATAGAATTGTACCACCCTTTTTTTCTCTTCTGAAAGCGTCCCAGTAGCACGATGAAAAAAGGCGCGCCAAACCGGTCTGTCGCATATCGCGACTATATGTGCGACGTCGGTTTTTTCTCGCGAGTAGATAGACTCGATGTTGGGTAATATGGTCCTTTCAAAAAACTCCGCCCCGGTCCATCTAGTGAACGAGTTCGATACGATTTTGTTGTTTATACTCAACAACGATTCGGGTGACATGGGTTTGTAGAGTACCGCGTGAATGGAAAGTTTAGCGTGTCGTTCGAGGCAACTGCTTTCTCCTGGTAAAGGTATCAAAGGCGTCGGATATATGGTCATAGTATATTTCTTGGCGGCGGTTTGCGCATGAGCGAAGGCTGCTTTTAGTTTGCGCGCTTCGTGCGCCGCACTGATATCACGCCTCATACGCGGGAAAAGTTTATGGGCAAATTTCCCCATAGTTACTATTAAAAAAAATGTACATTATGAAATAGCGGTGATAGACGGTGAAATGTCCGCTATTGTTTTTTCCTTATCTTTTTTCACTTCTTTTCTTTGTACAGTTTTCCCAAGGTTTTGAGGGACACCCAAATCCCAGCAATTTGGCTGGGGGCCAATCGGTATTTTATCTTTGTTACCAAGATCCCATAGATTTGGCTGTTTGTCAATTGGTGTTTTATCTTCGGAATTTGTTCGAGGGGGGACGACGTATGGACCGACAACGGGGTCCTTCGAACAGATAATACTTTCCGAATCGCTACCTGGTATGTCCGGTAGGATTTTAATTCCACTCAAAGCATAAGCGATGTCGGTATTTGTAATACCGTACGAACTATAGGTAAAATCCATGTACTTCCACCCGTCTTCGGGGTTAAAACATATGTTGTCTAGCTTCAGCGTTTCGGAACCGTCGGTATTATGTATCGTATTAAGGGGACGCCCATCGGTGACCACGATGCCTAGCTTGAAAACACCCACTGTACGGGTAGCCGATGTCGCTAAACTTTTACACGCAGTGTATTTAATGCACCTCTGAGCCAACATCTCCATCACGGCGAGAGCGCTTTCGCCCTCCCTGGCCAAGACGAACCCGCTAGTAAGCCGTTGATCGAAAACAGTTACTCGCGTGCCGTAATGGTTGGTCTTACCTTCTCCCGCGTATGTCGTAACGTCGACTTCGGGGAAAATATGTCTTCCGTTTACCACGTAACTCGCAGAGTTGGCTTTTTTAAAAGCCGTAGAGTTGAACCTTCCAACGCTCTCCCCGCACAACATCTCGTCCCCGGGTTCAATCGCGGCGTACAATTCTAGCCGTTTTCCGACCTTAGTCATACCCGGTTCCAGGTAAACCATATTGATGAGCCTCTCAACAGGAATGTTCAAACTCATAACCTCGGCCCCACTCAGGTACCCATTCGACAGCATCTTTGTAGTGATGTGCCGCATAGATTCAACGTGTGCCATGAAGTCGTTGCCCGTTATTAGAATACCAGCCGGTCGTAAGTGTCGCGTTACGGCTCTCACGCTGTCGAGATACGCCGCGTTACATTTTGCGTCGATGTAGTTCAGCCGCATGTTTTCCGTAAACGACTCCCTGTGGATAAGATTGGCTAGCGGTGCTAGGTTTAGGTCAGCAGCGTGGGGTCCCACCCTGTTAGCTGCATCGAGAACGCTGTTATACGATGCCGTGTCGATAAGGTGTGACGGCGCCAACCTACCGCTTTCGTTAGACTGTATCATGAGTGCATCCTTGGCCGCCGCTGAAATATTGGCGGTGTAACGCCATACCAAGTTGCACTCTTCTAGAGATTTTAGTATCTGGTTGTACGAGTCCCTATGACCATTTTCGACTAAATAACGCTCCACTAAAGTCACATTTTCCACGACTATGTTGCCGAGGCGGTGCGACCTCTTCAGGTCTGATAATGGCATTGCGTTTATCAACCGTTGGGCCATGTTTTTCTTATCCGCGGTGTGTGTATGAACCTTAATCCGGTAAGATAGCCACAAAGCCCGCTCACCATGTTCAGACCAGCCCTGTTGCTACACCTGACCGCAGCTGTAGCCCTCACGATATTTTTGAGATTCTTCTTCGACGAACTTTACGCGGATACCGCGTTATCGAGCTGTCACAAACTTGGGCGGTGCGTTGCGGGAGATAAGACGAAAACGAAAGATCTCTGCCCTACTCCCAACTGCACGGGAAATAGCGAATGCTGCGACCTATGCCGCGGACACATATCTTCCATGAAGATTGGGCCCGTAGAGTTGCAGGACGGGTTGAAATTCTCATCACCGATTAAAGTAATATCGATAGGGATGGGCGCGGCCTCATTCCTATATATAGCAGTGTACGTCGTCACCAAACGCAGGATGGAAACACACAAATCAAGCCGCGCGGCATCATTATTTGTGAACATAACATTGCCCGTTATCGAGTTCACGATGATACTCGTGTCGTCTTTCGCGATCCTCGCCTTCGTTGTAGACTTCGAATTCTACGTACATTGTCACAGTGAATTAGCCCTCGTCGCCACCTGGTCTTTCATTTTAGTCATGTTAACTTTAGACTTCACCTTCGACGTATGGCCTTCTTTCAACCAGCAGGCACGTACAATTAAAGCTCGTCAGGATGCGTTGGCATTAACTGAAAATAAAGACGCCACAGTTGCTCTCGTTCAAGCGGAAAACGAGGCTCATCATAAAACATGTAACCCTTGTCATAGAGTTATAGACTGGTTGGCAATGTTGGCGCTAATTTGGTGGCCATTTGTCATAGTGTATTTTATTGGACTTGGGGAAGGTCGATGGAACACTGTGTAATAAAATATGTATAGTGATCTTACTTGTTACGCCGTTTCTCTGTACTAACTCGTTCCCCATACGTTTTTTTTAAAAAAAGGTTCATTTGAGTCCGAAAGTGATGTGATCATTTTTTTTCTCCAATAATACAGCAACGATGTATATATGTAATAATTTAGGTGCTACCAGAATTTTTCTCTAGTAATTATGTTTCCACGTATCTTTTTTTTTCTGGCTATAGACACGGATTGGTTAATATCTGCTCGTCTTGAGCTACACCGGTTGTGGAATTAGCCTTCGTGTAAGCTGACGCGAAATTTCCCGCGCTAATTATGCATTGGGATCACTTACTTTATACTTAAGTTTGAATTGTTTAAAAAAGTTGTTTAGCATGTAATGTTGCCGGTAAATAGTGTTATATGTTTAGTTCTCGAAGGCTATGCTAACATATCTGACGGGTAAGCTGCGGTGTCTTGAGCGTACATACAGGTAAGTCGAACGGGGCTATTTAATACAGAGTCTGGTACCCGAAATGCTGCAATATTGGTACGGGTTCCTCGACCATGGTTTTCTTCAATATGTTTATAGAATTATAGTTATCCATTCCTCATTCCTGTAAATTACGAGGGCCATTTCCTTTTTTTTTTCAAAAAAAACTATCTCTGTTGGAGAAGATTAAGGCAAACTAAGTACACAAACAGACAAACAGGTACGATAGTGCTAATTAGGGTTAGGGTTAGGGTTAGGGTTAGGGTTAGGGTTAGGGTTAGGGTTAGGGTTAGGGTTAGGGTTAGGGTTAGG